>UYWX01000242.1:0-23196 GCA_900622495.1 Hydatigera taeniaeformis
TCCTATTATCCAGTCGCAACCCTCTTCTTCTCGGCCATTTTTGTGGCCATTCTTTGCTGTGGTCTAACAATGTTTACAGTGACTACCAATCCAGTTGACCTATGGAGTGATCCTGGGTCACGCGGACGTTTTGAAAAGAACTACTTCGATACTCACTTTGGGTGGGTGTTTGTGACTTCTAGAACCATTCATACTTTGTGCATGTCCATGTAATCGTTTAGTCGGTTGCTCACTTTTTCATCCTCCCGTCATTTTGGAAGAGCAGGAATGCTGAGTTCGGTAAAGCCTCTAATTAAACGGTTATGACTCTCGACTGCAGGCTACCGGAGGCTTTTTCGATAGCCATTATGAGGAGTTTATTTCACTTTAATCATCCGGTCCATGACTGCTTCTTTTTTTTTCAGACCCTTCCACCGTGTGGAACAGCTGGTTTTGCGACCTGTGGATCGCACGCCAGTAAAAAATGGCTCAATCGGGCCGGCGTTTCGAAAGGACTTTTTAGATTTGGTTAGTTTCGCTTTGCCTCTCTCCTCATTAATTTCTACTGATCAACGTTATTTTTTTTGTGTCCAAACGCCCACCTGCCTGGACTTTTTGGTTGCAGTGGGAGATTGGTCCTCCTTGTCAGGTTGTTTCAGTCACTCAATCAGCTGTCCACCTGTTTTTTTCCCTAATCAGATGCATTCATTCGTCCCTTGTCCACTCGTTTGTGTGTTTCCCTCCGTCCGCCCATTTTGAATCCATTCACTCTTCGCCATGGGAATGGCTGTTTCCACAGGGCTACAATCTCGAAAGCTCTTGTTTCCATCTGCCGTGATCATCACACCGTGTCATGCCTTAAACACGAGCTGTTGCAGCTCTACTGTCACGACATGTTGTTCCATGCAACCTTGTTAAGAGGCGTTTGATGCCGCAACGGGTGGCAAGACACACCTGGTGCGGGCTTGTTGCTGTTATTGTTACACTGGCAGTCTTTCACTTTTTTTAAAGGCAAGACTCGACTTGAAAGTCCTTTTTTGTCAATTTTACCGGTGTTACGGTATCTTGAACAGGTTCTCGACCTCCAACTGCGAATAACTAACATCACCGTCTACGGAGAGGTCTTGAAGGCCAACATCAGTCTTGACGACATCTGCTTCAAACCCATGCGGCCTGATAAGGAGGATTGTGCAATAACCAGCCCCCTTGAGTACTTCCAGCACAATGTTACTCAATTTAACAACTCTGTGAGTCCTTATCCTCACTGCCTTTGGTGTGTGCATAGACCGTGGGAAGGTGCACTTTTTTCTCATGCGCTTTCGGCTTTCCCTTCACACAATCAAGCACAATTTGTATCCTTCAGGACTACCTCGAGCATTTGTTGAACTGTGCCAAGAACGTTTTTACGCCCAAGTGTCTTGGTTCCTCCGGCATTCCACAGATGCCCAACGTAGTCTTTGGTGGATTTGCAGGTAAATCTCGCCCTCTTGCCTATCACAATGATGACTTCTCGATGGTAATTTGCGGCAAATCTTACAGACGGCAATTATAGTCTGGCAGAAGCAGCAGTCATAACAATTCTTGTGCGAAATGATGTTGATCTCAAATCGGATCATATTCAAAGCTGTTTGGTTTGGGAGGCTGCTTTCATCTCCACTGTACGTGAGTGGAAAGACGCACACTCCAAAGAAGTGATTGTCAGCTTTTCTGCTGAGGTAATGTGTTTGGTTTGCCGGTGTTTCACACTGCCTATCCTGGACTGTGCCGACGGTTCATCATTTTAGCGATCGGTGGAGGATGAAATTGAGCGTCAGTCAAATGCAGATGTCTGGACAATTCTAATAAGCTATGTGGTGATGTTTGTCTACGTCAGTCTCTTCTTGGGCTCCTACACCTCCTGTCGGAACATTCCAGTAAGTTTTTATGAATTGAAAATTTGGTGTTGGCGCTCTGTGACTCGATTTATTCACATAAACACCTAAGTTTAGCTGTCATTGTTTACATTCTCTTCGTGGGGTCCTTCATATGACGTCGACTGCTTCCACCTTCATGAATTTATGATTGCGCGTAGAGTTTGCCTGATGGCTGATTCATTGCTGACCTGATTGGTTGCTGGGGCTTTCATCATCCTTTCACTCTTACGAAATTAGTTATTCACTTGATAGGCAACTTAAAGGTAAACGCCACTACCAATTTTTTTTCCTTAGTTTGCTTTTTTTGATCCCTTGATCACTCTGCTCTTTGTAGGTTGACTTGAAGGTGACCCTCGGTCTAGGTGGAGTGCTGATTGTCCTCGCCTCTGTTGCCGCTTCAGTTGGCTTTTGGAGCTACTTGGGTGTGCCTGCCACCCTAATCATAATTGAGGTCATTCCCTTTCTCGTGTTGGCTGTTGGAGTGGACAACATCTTTATTCTTGTCCAGGACTATCAAATGGCTGAATCACGGGGCAAATTGTCGGCTCCGCTGCACAACAACCAATCGGATGGCGATACCACGGAAACCAACAATCGACTGTTTGAAGTTGTCCATGGAAGTGGATTTGATCTGCATGCTGAAGTTCAAGGACGTGTCGCGCGGACTTTAGGTCGTGTTGGTCCCTCAATGCTGCTCACCAGCTCTGCTGAATCCGTAGCATTCTTTTGTGGTGCGTTAGTCTACTTTAACCCTATATAAGTAGCAATGCTGGGTTAAATTGATTTTTCGCACGTCGTGATTTTCTCTCTCCCTCCCCCTCTCCTCACTTTATTTTCGACAATATTGATACTTTAGGTTCAATGACTTCAATGCCAGCAGTACGAGTGTTTGCACTTTATGCTGGAGTGTCGCTGGTCATCAATTTTCTTCTACAAATTTTCGCTTTCACGGCTCTACTCACCTTGGATGCTCGTCGTGAGGCGGTTGGTTACACATTAATTTAGTTAAACTCACCTCCTCTTTCTTGCTTTTTTACAAGTTTTTTTTTTCATCTTGCAATGCGGAACTGTGCTGCCCTTGCAGGCGCGCAAATGGGACGTGCTGTGCTGCATCAAGAATCAGCCTGGAGACTCGGTCACTCACCCGTCCCAGCCCCCCACCGCAACTGCCGAAACCGCAGATGCACGTGAGAAATGGCACGCTAATTGTTTGTTGTCGGGTGGGTTCCAACACCTGTATTTCCATTTCTTTTATCCTTTAGCACCAAATACTACCGAGCAACAACCGGCAACCTCGTCCCAGCCAAACAATGGTAATAGCTTTCCATTTTGCATCGCCAACAGGCAACAACTTACAGATTATTCATCCATTCAGATGTTGCTGTTGCACCAAAGGGTACTTGGTTGTATCAAGCGGTTTCCCGCGGTCTTTCACCCTTCATTCTCTCGCAATGGGTTCGCCCTTTTCTCGTCGTCATTCTCCTTGTGTGGATTTGTCTCTGCGTAGCTCTGGTAACCACACGTCTTGAGGTGGGATTGGACCAGCGTCTCTCCATGCCCCTGGGATCTTACGTTTTGGACTACTTCGACGCCATCTCCCAATACCTAGCTGTGGGTCCGCCTGTCTACTTTGTTGTGACGGCCGGTCACAACTACACTGTGTGGAAGGATGGACAACGATCAGTCTGCAGTTTTGCCGGATGCTCTGAATCCTCTCTACCCAACGTCATCAGTGCCTACGCAAAATTGGCCAATTTGTAAGTCGAAAACCCTTCACTATTATTCGTAACCCTTTAGATCGCATATCGCTTCACCGTCCATGGTGTGGATTGACCAATACGCCAATTGGCTGCAAGCAACTGATCCCTCCGTTCACTGTTGCCGTGTGCTAAGGACCAATCCAAATGTCTACTGCAATGCCACTGACTCCACTTCCGATTGTGTGCCCTGTCTACCCCCAGACTCCAGCCTACCCGAGGGTCACACTTTCAATCGCTTCATCCTGCGCTTCCTCGAACAAAATCCGGACGTCAACTGTCCTCTTGGGTGCGTGCCAGACTTGGTCCGCTCAAAGTGTGCCCTTTTGAAGTTCTGCAAACTTTGGTGTTTGTGGGTTTCAGGGGAAAAGCGGCATTCGGTACAGCAGTGGAACTGGTTAAAAGAGGCACTGACACTACCAACGTGTCGGTTGAAGCAACACACTTTATGACCTATCATACGGTGCTTCGTGAACCACAGGACTACATTGAGGCGTTGAGACTATCGCGACACGTTTCTGATCAAACGCTGCTCTACTGGAACAATCACAGTGCCAACACTTTTGCTGGCAACAATGCAATCTTCCCCTACAGGTACTTGAGCGAGTTTCTTCTTACCCGTTACTGTCTCACGACGGACGGGCTTTTACTCCTTTGTGCGTGCTTTCAAGCCATCCCCATCTGGACCTTCGCTCTATCCGATTCCTTCCTTTCTCCTAGCCGTTGCTAATGCACAATCCTAGCTTAGGCTGTTTAAGAGCCTTTTTCACCTTATCTTTTCTTGTTGTTTTAGCGTTTTCTACGTCTTTTACGAGCAATACCTGAACATTCAACACGAGACAGCACTGCAGCTCGGTGTTTGTCTAGCCGCCATAACGGTCATCACCTTGCTGCTGTTGGGTCTCAACCTTGCTGCAACCCTGATTGTCCTTCTTGGAGTGGCATGCATAGATGTTAGTCTGCTCGGCCTCATGTGTCTTTGGAGCATCAGTTTGAATGCAATCTCCCTTGTCAACCTTGTTGTGGTAGGTTTGCTTGAACCCTCAACAGCCCTCTTAATAGGATTTTGAAGGTGATGAGGTTGAACCACCTTTCTTTCTTCTTCTCAGTGCACTGGAATAGCCGTGGAATTTTGCTCGCACATCGTTCGGGCCTATGCTGTGAGTGGTTGCAAGACGCGCCTTCAACGAGCCCACGAAGCTCTCTCCGAAATGGGCAGCTCGGTGCTGCGTGGTATTACGCTAACCAAGTTGGGTGGTATTGTGGTGTTGGCTTTCTCCAACTCCAGACTCTTCCAAGTGTTCTACTTTCGTATGTACCTTGGAATGATTGTTTTTGGTGCTCTTGTGGGACTAATCTTTCTGCCTGTACTTCTCAGCTACATCGGTAAGTTGATTGATTGTTTGCGTGGTTGTATCAACTCCTTTGGAGACTTGCACGTCTAAAACCGTGCTGTTTTTTTGTGGGGGTGGGGGTGGCTTTCCAGGTCCTTCTTTGAATCCACTGGCAGTTGTCAGCACAAAAGAAGGAGTCGGCAATGAGGACGCAAGCGAGGCAAGAAGAGAAGAGGCGGAGGGTGGTGACAATGAGAACGAGGATTCCAATTTCCAGACCACAGGATGGGGAAGTAATCGACTGTAGATTATGCAGTTCTTTTTGTTTCCTCCTATTTGTTGATTTTCTTGTCATCTTGACGCGCACACAACATGAAGCCCACCGGTGGTAATGCTCTGCTATTTAGATCTGCCATTTTTATTATTTGTAATAATGATAATAACACATAATGTGCCATTGTTTTCATCTTCGTCTCTTGTGTGCGCTTCCAAGGCGATGTGAGCCCCTTGGGATGGGAGTGTTCTGATTGACATCAGTGGACGTCGGACTGTGAACTCTAAATGTTTACATTTTTTGTAGAACGCCGACAATTTGTGGATTTAATTACCACCAATGCGTTTATATTTCAATGCATTACGAGCATCGTTTCTGGTCTCTAAGGTGTGACTGCTGAATCGTGAGGAAATGCAATTTATTAACTCTACTAAACAGACAGATGAGGTGGTTATGCAATTGGGGAGAGGGATTTTGATTGAGTAAGCGAAAAGTTGTCCATGATAGTGGAGTTTTGTTTGCGTCATTTTGTCTACTCCAAGTCTGCTTTGTGGATTGCAATAAAAGCGACACACCTACTTCACCAAATCACATGAACAAATTTGCTGGTTTTCCACGAGGTCTGTGCGACTCTGGACTTTGCTATCGTGAGTGTTCACGACTTTGGCTGTCGACATGTGCACCTTGTTTTCTGCCTATTGTGTTTTCACACGTGGAATAGGGCTTTCCGGGATGATGCTAGGACAGCTTAGACAATCTACCAAAAGGCTTGCACAAAGCGGTAATTAGCTGTGCTTAACTTTTTTCATAGCACAGGCTGAAAGGCAAGAGGTAGGGCTGAATACTTGCCATTGGAGGGGAAGGAGATGTTGTGTAACACCTTCCTTGTGCAACTACCATCGATCACTTTGCTTATTCAGAGCAAACTGACTTTCTTCCTCTCCTCTCTGAACACCAGTAGTCAAGGTCACCAATTGTCCTCTCCTGCATGATGGGGAGTCACGAGATGTTGCAGGTTGGGCTTTGGCTTGACCCCAAGGCCAGGTCACACGGCCTGGAGCAGGATTAGGTCCAAAGGGAATCACCAGCCATACAGGTAACCCCTCCTTTGAGCTACGGCCTCGATGCTCTCCTCGGTTCACCTCCCACACCACACATTGCAATGCATTCAGTGCAGTAAGGAAATGCCAACGAGCCATCCGATCCAGTCATAAACTTCGATGGGGACCCTTGAATGAATTTGGCATTGCATTAGACCTGAGCAACAGAAATCAGAAGTGGTTACCACTGTTGACCATCAATTGTGTCCAGAGTCGGACATTGAAATACTGGTCAAAACCGTTTAATGGCGGCTTAAACAGGATTAAACACAATTCTACGTAGATGGGGCTTCAGTTTTGTGCCATCCGCGACATCTATGCGTGAATACAATAAGGAGAACTTTAAAATGAAATTTTTTAAATGTTTCATAACAGCAGCACCTCAGTTGTTAAGTGATGACCAGTGAAACAGGAATGCACAGACACCATTCTTAGCCCTTCCAGGGTGGGAAAGTTTGCATCGCACGAGTTCGCCACAGGCGTTGGAGGCTAGGATAAAAGTGGTAGCAAAGTAGGGTTTGCTTTTCGTTGTCACCATTGTGACGCACTAAGACTTCTCACAACGACATTAATTATGGAAATGCTTAAAATCCAAAGGGATGGGAAGGTAGTGAACTTTGTCCAGCCCACCCACCCAAGGATAGGATGTTTAACAAGGGGGCTGTTGGCCATAAGGCGGTGGGATATGTTCCTGCACTACTGAAATAACACTAATGCCTGTACCCATAAGGTGGTGTTAAATTCAGTATTTTAGGATGCGAATCTGTTGTAGAGCAGTGGTTTACGTCCAGTTGTACTATCAAGAGAATCCTCAGTCGTCAAAAGTCCAAGCAAAGTCCAAGGCCCAAATGAAGCTGCGGATAGGAGCTCGTGAATTTGGGAGAAAGTAGCTCTCGTCATTCACAGAGGGAGAGATTTCCAGTGCCGAGGGCTCGGGAATGCTTTGCCTGCATTGCGATAAATGGTGTGATGCTTTGTTTATGTGACCACCTGACGTTCGGCGCTCACTTTAGGAGTTGTCTGACCCTTGTACTTGTGGGCTGGCCTTCGGGCCATGTCCAGGCCCATTTGCTCTGCCCACATTGGGATAAATGGATCCAGCTGCACTTAATGCCTTCTTCCACTCTATGAAAAGCCTTAGGACGCTACAGCTGGTGCAGAGTAATTATCGAAGGAAGAGTGGGGCTGAGTAAAAACTTGTTTTTCGTCTGTCAGAGGAGCGTCGGTTAGTTGGGCGGCCACAATGCTCCTGTCAAGACCGCAGAACAGAAGCTTCTAAAGTACTACATACAAAACCTTGATCCTTTGACTATCTGCATTCGAGTCGTTGTCAGTACATAAAAAGAGTGCAAAAGCATCAGTGTCCTTGCCTTCGTCCAACTCCAGTCAGTCGTGTAATTCTCCGAGTTGCCCTAAAAGCCATTCGGAAAAGACAACTTCTTAAAGCCCCGAAGGCACCAAACTTTAGAATGCATTTAAGCCCTAATAGGCGCCTTGTTCCGTCTAGTGGAAAGTCTTGTAATACCAAAGTAAAATACGAGAAAATCTCGAAATTTTTACTTTAGCTCAAACAGATGTAGAAAGACATCAAAGTGGATTGGTTCACACAAGGGTAGTACTATTCACAGTGCCACATTATTACTTCTAAATGATGCATAATAACACAAAGATGAAGTTAAGCCTTATTTTTTAAGGGAATTCCATTAATTAAAATCTTGGAAGGACTTTCACGGGCCCACACACTTAGGATTCGGATCAAACAAATTCAAAAACTTAGCTATTTGTTTGCATTACTTCAAGGCGAAGCAATGAAAGTATTTACTTTGTTTGGTCGAGCGTTTCTAGGCCGTTGCAATTTACGTCGTAGGCTATGCTGTGTGCGCAACAATTCAAATGGAGGAGGTTAAGTCGGAGACATTCGAAGGACTACTAGACCAGGCCTTAGCGAACCCGGAGGTAAAAATTTACAAACCCCAAACCATTTCTATCCAAACGAATGCTAAAATCCGCAAAGCTTAAATCAGTCTATGACACAGTAAACATCAAACCTATAAACACTTGTTGGGAGGGATTTACTCCTCCGTTTTTGTTAGTGGAATTACTTAGGAGTCATGCGTGTCTTTTAATAGCAGCTTAAAGGCTACTAAGGTTTCATAAAAGTTTACAATTTTATTACTCATAGAGAATCTATTACGCCTATAAGAAGATTTTTCTTTTAGCCGGGTGCTGTCAACTTTAACATTCTACGCCAACTGATTTCAGGCATTTTGAAGAGCTTGAATTTATCAAATGCACTGCTAGCAGACGCTAGTACCCCGAACTTTCTCCTAAATTTTGACGAAATTCAAGTAAGGTCAAAACCTCATTAGCTATAACAGCTTTGACCTTTTTGTTTTCTTTACATTAACTTTGCACCCCCTTTACAGAACCGTCTTAGCAAGCTTGAAGAACTTATTAACAGCCTTACTGCACAATCCACCTCCAAGGAAATGGGACAGCAGAGTAGTCAACGCATCGACAGCATTGAGACGGATTTGCAAAAGGTGTGTCTGCGGTGAAAGTTGCCTGTCGCCTTCTTCTTTCTCTTCTTCTCATTTTTTTTGCCCTTAGACGTCAGCAATGGTCAGCGAGCTTGCGGCGCAAATCACCGCTCTCCAAGCAACCCAGTCCGACACCTCAACTGAGGCCGTCTCGAGTAGCAGCCTTCTTGCCAAAGTGCAAGAGATGGAAAAAAGCATTGAAAACCTCTCCGGTGTTGTGGTAAGAAAGCTCAGTTGTCCGCTTTTTTCTTGCTAAAAATCTTTCCCTTTCACTACCACTTTTATACTAAGTTTGCATTAAAAATGTGGATTTACGGCCTGCTTTTGCCTTGACCCTCAAATTATCCTCTTTTGCATGATTTTGTCGCGTTATCAAGGGTGCACAGAAGGAGGAGGGTCAAGTTGCGTCTCTCTTGTCAGAAAATGCACAAAACATCGCCGATCTGCAACAACGCATTGAACAAATGGAGGCACGTTTGTTTCTCCCTTGTTTTATGTCAGCAGTTACTTTGTTCAAAGGCTGGAGTTTTTTGCATGGAAGAAGAGGTGCTGTTTGTTTGTTTGCTTGTTAGATCCCTCAATGCCTTTTTTACTGTCGGAAGAAATTTGTCTTCACCTTTAACTCTCATTTACAAGCCTCGCTTTTACAAATCCGGTGTTTTAGAGTTCGCTTAACGTTTTAAGCAAAGCACTGCCGTCGTTGAATGACGCGGATGACCTCGCCGCATTAAATGAACGTGTAAAAGATCTCAACGAACTGGTCACTTCTCAGCTGCCAAGTCAGGCAAGTGTTGGTTTTCAACATTCAAGCCTCGTAACACACATATTTCACAAAAAGAGTTGTAATACACTTTTAGCAAAAAGAGAAAAACAATTTACGCCTACCTTGCAGGATGAAAAAGGTGACAAGCCCAAATCCAACCTCAAAGTTCACATTGAATCGTTGAAAATGGTGATTGGAGATGTGAAAGAGGAGTTGGACCGAATGGACGATGGGGTCAAGGTGGGCGCTTGGATTAAATTCACTTCTCCACTCCCTCATAGAGTATCAAATTGACACTTTGTTTTAAAGCTGTAACAGTTGGATAAGGTGGTTGAGTAGATAGTTTCAACAATCAAAAAGCCACCCTAAAGAGAGACTTCCTTTCTAATGTACAGGCATGATGATCAGTAAGGAGCAAACAAACCATTAGATTTGGTGAAACAGCAAGCAGTAAAGGATAGGTTTTAAGGGTTGAAAACTTTTTTTTTCTGTCCTAACTATTATTTTAGCAGTTGACGCTTCCGTGCGGTGCATTTTGCATACAAACGCCTTCCTTAGCGCTCTCACCTTAGTAAGGAGCTAGCAAAGTGGTAGACTTCGAGATGTGTTGGAATTAAGTGCCGCCTAACATGGTGTTTGGAAGTGGCTTTGTTGCTATAAGCCTTGTTCGATAAATTTTTCACATATAGCTTTGTTTTAAATAAAAAGTGCATCAATTTTGATTGAATAAGTACCTTTAAGGGCCATTTTTTGTATTTCTCCTTTAAAATTAGAACATACAGGAAAACCTTGAAAATGTTGCCCAAGAAAAAGTGTCCAAGTCCGACTTGGAGGACGCTTTGCAAATGGTGAGCTCTGTGCAACACACCTCTCAGTTTCACACCCCTCAATATCCACCCACACAGCAGCATAGTTTGACAGTCTTTTTATGTCTCCTCCTCCTCCTCCTCCTCCTACATAAGACGAGTTGTTTGCTAACTTAACCCATTGTAGACGATTTTGAGGTTGCAACAGGAGAAAAGGCTCTCAATCAACTTCAAAGAAGTCCAGACACATGGCAAATGTTGAAGTATTCTCTATTTTCAATGAATATGCTATAGCTACGCTGTTTGTTATTGTCAAGCAAATGCATTTTAACCAATCGCCAAAGCAACTTGGAAATAATTTATTCCACCAAAAATTAGATAAATGCATTAGATAATTCCGTGAACGCGCATTCACACAAACATACACACTCACACATTGACGCTGTGAATAAAATGAACAACTATATTGTGTTGTAGACCCATAGCTAGGCAACGAGTAATTTGTAGACCGAAAATAGCATAAAGGCAATTTGGAGGACTAAAATTTTTTTTTCTCTTCTTGTCCTACATCATCGCAGATTGAGGCCAAAAGTGACAGCACAAATGCAATCGAGAGGGGTGAAATCAAGGAGGCGATGAACACACTGAGAGTGGATGTGGCTGATGTGTGTCACCGTGTCATCGGCATTGTAAGTCCACTTGCCTTTAACGTTGATTTTAAGGGAATCAATCTCCCCTAGCCCTTAGTTTTACTCAACTTTGGATGCATAGCTGGTTCGGTCTTAGACCCATCTTTACATTGTCCTTGATTAAAATAATTCTTATCAATTTCAACCAAGGCATTTAATTACAGTCTAGCGAACCTTCATTTGTTCAACCAATTCTTTCCCAGTTCTCCGAGTGCTGTATTCGTAGCACTTTCTCAATTCAATTGTCAGCAATCTCAGACCTTTTGGATGGAATGGTTTGTGATGGTTGGTTCTGGAGAGGATCTGTGACAACTGGATGTGGTCTAAGTTGTTGGGTCTGAAGAAGAAGAAGGCAGCATCAAATGACTTCCACTTCATAATCGAATCATATAAGTTGAAAAAAGATTATCGAATGCATAAGAGACAAGTGAATACGAGATTGGTGGATGAATTCAGGGCTAGTGGCGAATGCAGAATGAAAAATATGTAAACATAGATAACAACAGATGAGTAAAGGCGTAGGATAAAAACGGAAAGTGAGAAGAAGTCAGTAAAATGGATGAGTAGCCGCAAGAAAACTGACAACACTGTTGTAGTTTAAACTCTTCTACTTACCCATAGGAGCAGTTCATCAAAACCAGCTTAAGTCGACTGGCAAGTCAACTGAAAGGGAAGGCGGACAAAACTGAGGTTACTGCCGCACAAGAGCAAATGACTTCAGAACTGCAAAAATTTGCAGTGCGTCTAAAACTTTCTGCTTCAAATGTGGTGTTGGAAAGTGGAAAATCACGCGATGAAGCTGCCGGAATTAGGAAGAAGATGATCCTCCACTGCATCTCTTGTGATCGACCTCTCCAAATGGAGGAAAAAAGAAGGTAGACATAATTCTATTCCAAGTTATTTCACTGGTTCACTCAACACTTTATCTTGGTAGACTAAGCGGATTCTACATCCACCAAGCAAAATAATTTGTGTAAAAATTAGCAAAGTTTGCTAAACTAAAGATACATCACAGTGCAGTTAGATAAATTCATTACTATATTCCGCTGCTAATTATCTTTGATTCCATTTGATTCCTCTCTTAATGCCCTGAATAATGCTTGGCCGCACTTGAAGTGCTTCGCGGTTTTCCTTTTAAACGCTCGGCTTAAAAGTGACCCCAAACACATTAAGACTTTATGTCAACAATTTTTTAACTACCAACTGAATAAGTGTAGTCTAGACCACGCATTTGAGAAACTAAAAAGTCCTTTCCTCCTTGTAATCAGAAAGTAGAACGTGAATGGGCATAAAATAAGAAATCATTGTGGTGGCAGTAGTGATGGGCAGCAGCGCAATCAGTCCACATGCACCAAAATCCACAAATTCCTGAGTATCATGGGCTTTGGTCCGTAAAAATACCGATCATCTGATTAACAAAACAATGGATCTTAAATTCCAATGACTGAGCAAATAAAAAGTAACAAGGTGTCCCTAAGTAATACAATGTGTTTATTATACGCCAAAGGCATGCGCCACCTTTAATGCTTGGGCATCACAGACTGTGTGGCTGCGTGAAATGATGTCAAACCTTGGCAGTCAAAGGACAAGCCCCTGCAAGTGAAGGTTATCAGTGTACAATGGTCAATCATGTGAAATGACAAAGCAAGTGGACCAGCACCATGACCTCATGTTAAACCATCCTTGTAGAGTTTAGGTGGTTCGGGTCAAGAACCGGTCTGATTTTATGCCTGAGCAACAAGCAGTCTTTAAAAAATAGTAAAGTTTAATCAAAACAAAACTAAAGGCATAATAAAACTAAACTAAACGTGCTAAAAGTTTACTACGCATTCCGAATGATGACTATATTTTTTAGAGGCAACTCTCAAGGCAACTACATTGACCCGCCCTATATAAGGTGAGATTGTTCAAAGTTCTAGCCACCGATCAAACACTTTTATTTTGCTTCTTACTAGGCTCAGCGCATCACTGATTTAATTACTAGCTTCTGACTTTTTGGGGTCAGCTAAATTGATATTTCCTCACCTCAAGAAGAAATGAACGTGAAGGTCAAAGGAATATCAGTGAGGATGACACAAAAGGAAAAAATCAAAGCACACTAGTAAATTTAGCAAGAACTTATGATTTCTGGCATAAAACATTTTTACATTTACCAAAAGAAAACAGGTTTGATAGCCGCTAACGAGGTTTTAAGCTTACTTTTTCAAAAATGGCTTCTGTTAAACCGTCTCCATTTTCAAAAGCGCATCCATGAATGTCACTCAGTCTCAAACCCATGTAAACATTTAAGTTGTCTGTAGGAGCAAAGATGGTGTGTATGATGCGTATCGTACAAGGAGAAGCACAGGTGGAATATATACGACAATGAAAGGAAATGAAATAAAACCTCCTTCACAAACGACTGCGAGGTAATAAAAATTGAACTTGAAACACTACGATTCAAATCAATTTTGCATGCATTTAACATCGCCTTTATTAATTAACAGTTAAAAGCTTAAAATATGTTGTATGGCCAAGAATGACTAAACAATACAATTTTTAAATCATAAATCACAAGTAATAAATAACAGCGCAACTGCGTAACAACATGGAATGCAATTTTACAGTAAAGCGTCATCGTCTCCTCAAAATCCGGAAGGAAGTGAAGGTAATGAATCAAGAATTGAAACTAATATGAACCAGAATCCTGAGGTAAATACTGACAAATAATGTCTACCTTAATTTACCAAACAGTGATTTACTATTGCAGAACAATAAAAGATGCCTAATTAATTCAGTAGATCAAATAAATGGGTTTCCATTTTTGCTACTTTTTTTAAAGTGCCAACGATGCTAAGATCTACCTTTAAAGCAAACCCTGCGTGTCAACACATAACATAGTTCAGAATTGCCTGGAAAAAAATTAGTCAAAATAACAAACATTAGCTCCAATGGGTGGATTTAGTTTACACTGTTCTCAAGGTTCTCATTGGTTTCAGATGATTAAATTTGTAGTTAAATGACATAAAATTAAAAAAATTTTTGCAATCTAGGACACAGAGTCAAGCGACGCCTCGCATGGTTCTGATGTAGCAATCCCAGATGAGGCAGGGACAATTGCCCCTTCCACTAGTCCGAAACAATCCGATGGTAAGTAAATTAAATGGTTAGCACTTTATTTTATCTAAGGAAGTAGAAACCTTCTTTGTTAGTAAGCAGCATTTTTATTTACAGATGAATCGAATCCGCCGGAGTTGTGATTTCAGGTCTGTGCTTTCCTGGAAGTGGGACTTCGACAACTGTTCCAACTAATCAATCTTTATCAGAAATAAGCGCTGCAATAATTGTGCGGGTTAAGCATCACTCAACTCATTACGATTAAACACAGCTAATATCTGATAATATTTTCATCAGTAAATCTATTTTAAACAAAATTGTCTATTTATAATTACCTGATAAAAAATGAAATAACTGTGACAATACAGGTTACTAAATGTTTCATACCGTGGAATGAAAGAGCATTTTTAAGGTGGGTTTTGGAATGGACGGAGATGGATGCCTAGGGGAACAAGCATTTCTTAAATATCAACATAAGCAATTAGATTAGCATGCATTTAGCATGCATTCCTCTATTTAGCTACATGTTTTCTCAGCCTCCGAGACTAGTATTTTTAACCGAATCTCTGAATAAGCATTAGTGCTTCATTTGATAAACTCGAGATCATAGTGTTTCTGAGGTCTTTAACATTGGAAAATTTTACTCCCTCTTATCGCATGGGATCAGCATTTAGGATTGGGAGATTGTGCGATTCCTCACATAGTCCCAATATTTGACGTCTGAATACTGACCAAAAAGCGTATTTATGTAAAGTGGGATGCAAATGCAGACACCATTTCCGCTCTCCTGCAAGGGACACAGCCGATTTTCCATCCGTAGCAAACACACTTATTTAGCCGCTTAGCATTGCAATTCCCATCTAAATATGTATACTTCGATTGCAGTATACTGGGAATTCTCTCAGAAACAATAAATGCATAAACCTCTGGCAGCGCAATCAGAAGAGCTATTCTCGAAAGAGTCTATTGTTATTGCTAAGATTACCCCTGCAGACTCCTCAAGCACACAGTGTGCATTTACACTAGCCATAATTAGCCATTAGGAATAAATAAGACACCGATTTACTGACCCGATAGTAACTTTGAGCAAACAGACGGAAATGTACAAGTTGTTTCAAACACAGGTTAGATTTGTGTCTGCACTTTAACGCTTGCAAATTAATTAAACGTCTTTAGCTAGAGTTTCGTTTTATACATAGACCGGTTCCATCGGAAAGTTTTTTTGAACTAATAATACTTCATGTTTATTTGTGTGTTGATCGACCGTTTTTGTAGGCGAATTATTAAGGTTGATAGAAAACATGTAGGTTGTTATTGCTTTTGTTTTTAAGGTAAGCTAGTGGAGGAATCAAACGCGGTCGACAAATAAGTCCTTCGCTCAAAGCCGTCGAATCGGGAGATTTTGGTCTGAATTCAAAAAAACTTTCAAATATTTATTAGCGCGTAGTGCTCCGACATTTCCACCGGGTGGAAGAAGGCAGTAAGTAGGGATGGATTCATGCATTCTAAAGAGAATAAAGTGACTAGACATGTAAAAAGACCAGAAGAATCTTAAAGTGACCGCCAAATGTCAGGTTGTCACTTTGAGAAAACAATGTGGTGGTTACCAAAGTCTCAAGTTTGCCCAGCAATTAGTGTTCTTCCTTACTAGTATTAGCTATGTAAGGAACTGAATGTCAATGAAATGGCGCCTGTAAACTAGTATAAATGAATCCATGCGCACGTGGACGATTCCAGCGCTGGTGCATTAGGAAACAGAATCCAAAATATGGGGAAATGAAATTAATAGTGATCAACTGCAAAGAAATTCTGAACATAGATTTGCATTCAGCTGCATCAAAATTTCAATGCAAGATAAATTTTGTTAAGAAAATTGCATTTAAGAGACAAAATTGAAAGTTTACGTAAGCGCTTGTAAACATCGTGGTTGTAAGATGCCTTCTCAGAAAATCAACCAAATGTGGGTAAATTTCGTCAAAATGTAATTTTTACAAAAAATATGCTTTAAACATGAACGCTTTTGTTCATCCATAAATTAACTAAACGAAGAAGCATTGAGTCTCAAATAAAGGGTAGTTTTCATAAGATTCAAAATGAAAATGTGCTTTCAGTCCTCACACAGAATTTAAGTATTTTTACGTTACCTTATTGACCTTGCATTGCTTGTTAATATTTGTAAAGTATGCATGTGCTTTTTTAATTATTTTTGTTGTTGTTGTTGCTTTTTGTTGTTGTTTAGTTCTGTTGATATCTATCTTTTAACAGCATCATCAACAAAAAATTTGTTGTGTCCTTGAAACGGCATTTTGGCGCCCAAGTCGGTTAGCGTCGGAAGCGGTCTGAGGGTGGAATCGCCGAGATGGCGGTGTCTCAGGAATACGCTTCTCCTAACATAACCTCTACCTCTTCCAGTCGTAAAGTACGCATATTTTAAGACGATATTGTTAATTTAATTGCTAATTGCTTCCCTTTTTCTTTTTAAAAAATATGAATTTTTTTGACATCGAATCTAGTAGATTCCCTTGTAGGATTGCATAATTTAGTTTGCATTATAAATGAATATTGCTAAAGTCATAAAAACTGAAAGATTTAGTATTTTATTTTGTTTTTTTGTTTACTTGCGCGAATTTTGGACACATTGGTCTGTTGATTGCGACGTAGCGCACTAACTTACAACTATTCTACTCCGTTTTTCCATCGAATACGTGGTCCAGATGGATCGTTTCTATCTCTTATTCCTTTTGCTTTTATATTGCATCTAAGACAATTTTCTTGCTCTCGTTGTTAGTCTGAAACAAGTCAATCAATTTTGCGTGCAGCACGCGCTGGCAACCTTTCCAAACTCATCGATGCAATTGCCATTCATGGAATAGATATTAACACGTGCAATGCGGTGAGTGTACAATCAGTTTTATTTGATAAGGACTGCTATTGTCCAATGGAACGCAATTTTGCGCGTTTATTTGCTTCTAGCTTGCAATTTGTTTTGGAAGTTAGGCAAGCAGGTGTATTTTTTACCCCAATTCACTTCTTTCTGGTGGTACCTTGTGAAACATTCTTATCTTCTACACTTTTAAAACTACTTGGTTCTTTACAATCTTCTGTTTTGCACAGCGATTGTGTTTGCCTTTATCGATAGCTCTGAACCGCCTATATTTCGTCTTATCAAACGCGTTGAGTTGTTGTTAGTACTACCAGGCGACGACAGCCTTGAGCCTATTGGCCTTTCTGCCTAGAAAAGCAATGTGATCCTGGAATCATTAGCCCTCTTCTCGCATGTGGCATCACTTAGCATGGCCATCAAGCTTAATTACCCTTTTGACGCCCGCTTGGACTATGCAGTCAAAGTTGGAAGGTTGTGGTGTTGCCCTCCGTTTGATGACCTCATATAGGTGCTTGAACCACTTTTTTACTTGATTCAGTCGGTCAGTTTAAAATTGTCCTCTTACAAATCGCCTTTTATGCTTGCGGAAGGTGTCTCTCACGACCTCAACGAACGCATTTCTCATGAGTTGTGCGCCTTCTGAGGTGGCATTCACTTGACAATTTTCTTTCCATCACGTCATTGTGGTGCACTTTTCCCATCAAATACGTGTGGAGGACTTCACGGAGGTGGGAGTTTTGGCCGTAGCATTTAGAATACCTCTCCCCTACCCAGTGAAACTCCTCCAATGTGTCAGATTTTTCTGTTTTCATGCCATCAATAGCAAAATTCTCACCCAATGTGAATCATCTAAAAGGTCGTAAATTTCGCAGTTCTACACTTCAATTTGCCTCTCTTCCACCTATCCTTTCTCCCACAGTGCATGCCTAAACGTTTTTTTTTGTGGACAATCAGCTTGTCAATTCAAATTTACTTATTTATCTCTACTTCATTGTTCAGTAGGCCATCTAGGAATTGCAAACTCTGCATTCATTCATTCTAAACTGAATTAACCTTCCCAGTTCTTCTGTTTCTCTTTCTCTAGCCACGATGGCGCATTCACACTGGATTCGTGTTGAGAGGGAGCCTATGGCCATTGCCAAACTTGTGCTGTCCAAAAGTGAACGTAGTTTATCGCATCGACCTTTGTGTTTTCAATTGATGTGACCTCGTGCAGCCTTATAACATGGCTACGACATAGAAAAGTGGCCCTCATGGCATCCTCCTAGCTGTTGGGGGGTGGGGGGGGGAAGGGGAAAAGGAGGTTGAAAACTGCACCAGTTCATACAAGTGTATATTAGTGCACGTCTTTGAAGTGTCTTTTGGTGAAGTAGCCAGGAGTGGCTACCCTTTACATCTTCCTACTTCGCATTCTAGTGGATGGATTGATGAATTCTCCCTCCCCAATGCTGAGTCAGCTCAACAGTTAGTCGTCTCTTGGTCGGGGCAAATATTTTATGCATGAGAGCTCCGCCTTCTGAGTGCTTTTGTTCCTTCTTTTTTTTTTGCCGCGCCTGCGGCATTTGGATTGTAGGTTTCTTATCCATCGCCTTTCACGGAAGTTAGTGCTGGTGGTGGTACATGTGGAGAGAGGCGGAAACCGGAAGGCTCTTTGAAAATCCCCTTAAGTCTGATAGGCTCATTGCTTTACATGACATCACAACGCGATGTGATTGCAAAGCATAAGCAAAACACACTTTCGATGGCTGTACCCAAATTGTAATGCCTCTCTCCCCTTCCCTTCCCTCGGATATGGTTTTCTGCTCATGTGGTCGTCTCTAGACACTAAAAATTGCATGTAAGCTAATGCAAGCATGACTCTCGGCTTAACCGCTTTATTACCGCAGACCAAGAAGGAAAGTTGATTTTGTGTTCTTGTTAATCCAAGATGGAGCATTTGAGGAGGTTGGAGAGGTGTGGAGGTTGTGTGTACCTCACCAAGCCCCGGGGTTACCAAGTGCGACGTGTGTGTGTGTGTGTGTGACAGGCTTGAAGTTTTCAATTCATCTCCACCTCACCAATTAGCCGTATAACATTAATCTTCCCTTCAAGTACATGATGACATCATGGACAAGTTTAGCGCCTCCTTTGTTTGAAGTCTCTTGTAAAAAGGAAGCATTGGAGGTTAGAATTGTACGATGTGTACAGTCCGAATCTTGTCGAGTGTGCCAACATTGAAAAATTTGTGAGACCACTTAGGTCAATTGTGTTGATACTGCGGGGGAGGGGAGAAAAAGAGAGGTGTTTTTCCTCCACCTCCATTTTTCCACTTCACGTGGAAAAGAGGCATTCGCTTTCACCTGTGGTAATGCGCTGCGCTTCTACTGCACATCCCAAAGCACAGTGTGGAGTGAGGAGTTGTGAAGGGTGAATTCACAATTTGCTGCCACACTTTGTCAATGTACAGATTGGAGTGGACAATCCACACAACCACCCTTTTTGCATTGCATGTGTGGGTGCTTTGGGTGGTGTGTTTTTTTTCCAGTTACTGCGAACTGCTGTTCTACTGGTGGGTAACAGTTTGCAAGTGATGTGATTTGAGGTAAAAGTTTCGTCCACCTCCCTCCCTCCCTCAAGAGACGGATGAAAAAATTTTATCACTTTGTGGTCTCTCCTTTGCACCACTTTGAAGTTGAAGTGTGTGTCTCGGTGAAGGGGTGGAGATTTGCCCAAAAAATTTGATCAAATGGGATGAGTTGGGCATTAAAGTTCACTTGAGAGTTGTGAAGGTCTGTTTGTTGGAGTTGTGGCGATCTTTGACTGTTCAAAGGCCTCAACATTCGAAGAGGAGCATTCAATCGTCGTTCTTTTCGTCCGTAGACATTTTAATGGGTGAAATTATTGTGTTTTAATGAAGAGAACGAAAAATGTGCTGTGAAGGAACTTTGGAAAGTTTTCTTTGCTATACACAGAGGCGTAATTGCTGGTGCAGTCCAAGTTTATTGTTTTGCAAGGTAGGGGGGGGAGGCATAAATTCCATTCCACAGAAATGCTTTTCATACAGCAAAGAAAAATCTGTGCATGGCATTGTTGTTTGTCGTTCGATTTTGTTTCTCAGGAGACTTCCACTTCGCGAGTGATCGATTGCTGCCAATGCAACAGTCCTCCTCCTCCTCCTCCTCCTTCCTTCCCCCTCGTCTGTTCTCCCCTCCTGCTCTTCTCTCCTTTTTTTCCTCCTCTCCTCCCTCCTTCTACGTCTTCTTCTGCTCCTCCTCCTACTCCTCATCCCTTCTTTTTCCTTCCTCTCCTCCTTCTCCTCCCCCTTTCCTCTTCCTCCTTATTCTTCTTCCCCTCTCTCTCTCCCCTCTTCCTCCATCCTCCGTCTCCTCCTCTCTGCTTCTTTTTCTTATCCTCCTCCTTCAATCTCCTCCTCCTCCTCCTCCTTCCCGTCGAATTATAGCAGAGGAAATGAAGTGGACTTATGGTCAAGGGCTAGATTTGCTTACTCTCCCATTTCAGCCCGATGGAATGTGTACACACATGTGAGCACTTTGAAAAGAAAAATGAAAGCCATTTTTATCTGTAATACGCACTACACAGAGAAAAATAGAAAAGTGAGTTTTGCAGGTTTGTATGTTTGATGATTTGAGTGATCAAAAGTGAACTGTGAAGTGCAAATACACGCATGGGCACACCTTGTCATCACATGTCGACACACGAATTGCCTAACAACGCAGTTACTTATTGAAATAGGCTTGAAGTAAGACAAATTAATCCACAAAATGCTAACCACTTGGCCTCATTCCTTCCACGAGGCGAGTTTTCAGCGCCTTCTCTTTTCCATTGTTCTGCAGTAGCACATTCGACTGCTTACTTGAGTTGAGTGTGGTATAAAAGGCAGGAATAAAGAGGAGTTACACTTTTCCACGGCTCACCTTCATCGTGAGAGTTGACAATGCATGTTGTATTAGTGGCATTTTGTTTGCTCTCTCCGTGTGTCGAAAGGCATACGCATCGAGCAACACAAGAGGTCACTGCACATCATCACCTGATGAGAGTGTCCTCTTGCCTACAGTCCAAATAAAGCCTTCTTTTGACCTCACAATAACACTCACTTTTGCTGACCTGCGTCATCGTCATCACTCTCACCACGTCTATCGGATTGTTACCTCAACGGTCTTCCTTAAGGGTCCATCGTTATGGTTTCCCTTGGCCTAGGGAAATTGTGTTGGAGTCGATTGTTCACTCAAAATGTTCCTCCAACACACCCACACGCATCAGTCCTCCCCTGACCAAAATGGCGGTGGTTAAAGTGGTCGTCAATTTGGCATGCACAACATTTTGTTTTGTTATGTGGCTTTCCTAGACAGGCGATTCAGTAAAATAAACTCATCCAGTCTATTGCCATTCATAATGAATGCGATTTGTTAGAGAAAATAGTTGGTAAATTGATGCCATAGCGTGGAGGTGGGGGTGGGCAGAGGCGGACAAGATTTAGCCTGTCATCGAAGCCTTTCCTGCACTTTAGTCGCCCTCTTTCTTGTTCCCTCTAATGCACTGGACTGGGGCGAAGCGAGGGTTTTAATGTTTGCAAGCTTTGCTAGATTGTAAATTAGGTATGCGGTTTTCGAGGTCCAACAAAGAAGTTATTGCTGTTGTTGTGACTATGAATAGGGCAGTGGGGAAGTTTTGTGCTTCACCTTGCAAAGAATTAAAGGGTGGATGAATTTGTCGAAGGGATTTATGGCTTACAATTCCCTTTTTCTTCTCCTTATCATCAATTTGGCTTCAAATTTCACATCCTAAGTCACAGGCGGCATTAACGTTTAAGATTGTCTTCCACAATGCGACTTCTCACCTAAGTCGGAGGCATTGAGTAGCGTTGATCAGTCTTGAGGTCAACATTAGCTCTTCCTACTCCACAAATGTCCATTCCTATCGAGCACTTTGGTACACTGTTGTTCATTTGTTCTACAGAGTGGACTGAATGCCCTCCATCTGGCCTCCAAGGAGGGTCATGTGGAAATTGTGCGAGAACTCCTGCGTCGTCACATCGATGTCAATCAGCCAACCCACAAAGGCAATACTGCACTTCACATCGCCAGTTTGGCTGGTCAATTTGAAGTGGCCAAAGTGTTGATTGAAAATGGTGCTATTGTCAATGCCCAATCACAGGTCAGTTGATGATGATGCAGTCCTTGGTGGCCTCTCTGAACCTCGTTTACTTCGCCTGCAGTTAGATGGGGTCTTCAAACCCACCCAACGGACTTCTCTTCTGTTTAGCCATTAGGGAATTGAGATGTTGAGGTGAGAAGACATTGACGATGTCTGAGGCTGTAAGTAGTCACTTTACCGATGCACAGTTGGAGAGCGGAGTAGTAACATTCACCTTTCTGTCCACTCGAAGTTGTTGACTTGGCATTTTGACTGGTGAGTGCAACAGCCAAGTGTTTTGTTTCTCGTTTAACTTCACTTTTCTTGTCATAGTTGTCACTGTAATCACCCGAAGCATTGGCGCACACCTGATTCATCCCCATCCGTCCACTGGACCAGTAATTGAGGAAAATGTTGTTTTTTTTCTCCGTAAAATTATTTGTCTTTGGGTTGGGAGTTTGTCTCTTCCACGCACAGATCAGTAATGACAACATATTGAGGTCTCCAGCCTTTCCCACACCTTCAACCTCTCACTACAGATAACTTTTCATAGTGACCGTCATGAAATCGTGCCATCACTATGACGGTGGTGCAGCCTTTGATCATTGTAGCTTCATGTGTTCTCGTGGAGGGCGTTCCATGAAGGCTGCTCCTTCCTCTAGCCATGTCTCCACTCAAAATGAAATTCAACATACCAAAGGTGGCATTTACTTGACAACTATTTGCCAACAAAATTGGACAAGTGGTAGAAACTTAGACATCACATTTTCTCCCTCATAGCAAGAGGATACGCGATGGAGATTCCTCCCATCAATGACATTCATCATCTCCTTATCCCTCAATTTTATATCCGGGAAGTAGATGAGGAGGGAGAAAAAAAAATTAATAAAACATTTTCTTGCTGCGGAAGTTTCCCGTGTGTGTGTGT
>UYWX01000243.1:0-23185 GCA_900622495.1 Hydatigera taeniaeformis
TTGGCGAGACTAGTGTCACAGTGCACCTGATTGTGTTGGACAAGCCCTCACCGCCACGCAATTTTCGTGTTGTGAGCAATACTGGTATTTGTATATCGCTGCAATGGGATGAACCTGAATTTATTGGTGCTGGAATGGACGAAGTTTTGGAATACGTTGTTCAAATGCGTTTGCTTCCGAAGCGAACCTTTAAGCCTGTTTCGAAAACGACGATGTTGTGTATTGACGTTGGAGATCTTCAAACAGGGAATTCGTATATTTTCTCCGTTGCTGCTCAAAATTCGGTTGGTTTGTCGGACTTTATTGAAACGGAACCAGTTTCAACCGAGCTTGATTTTGGTACGAGTATTATTTTATGCTCCGTTTTGGCCTCTTTTTTTTCTTGGTTTTTTTTAATTATTTAATTTTTTTTACTTTTTCCTTCATATGCTTTTCTTGAAACGACCTTATTTTGCTGACGTATTCCTTAGTTTGAGCACTTTTTTTTCAGGTGCTCCTTTGGTTCCTACGAACGTGCGTGCTAGGCTTATTCCTGAAAAGGCGCTTCCAGCAGATCAATTAGTCGAATTGTCATGGGATCATGCTGCTGATCATCCAATGACCCAAGTACCAAAGACCCAATTTTTAGTAGAGATGAAACCAGAGGACGCTGACCAATGGATTCCAGTACAATTGGCCGCGCCTATAATTGACACGAGCATCATCGTTCCACTTGAATTGATGGATGAAGGGAAGAATTATCAGTTCCGCGTAGCCGCAAAAAATATGGCTGGCGTCAGCTCATTTTCTACACCGTCGCCACGCTTTCAAAAACGTAAGTTGTTGTAAGAAAAATTTCCTTTAAAGAAATGGCGGTTGGTAACTTTTATTTTTTTTTTAGCCTTTGATGTGGTTTTCACAAAGAAGTTGACAGACGTTCATCTTGATGAGCTTCCCAATGATGCTGTCTTTGAATGTGAAGTGTCAAGGCCTGGGATGTCTCTTCGTTGGTTCAAAGATGGTTTGGAAATCAAACCAGATTATCGATGTGTCTACGAAGTTATCGGTGAAGGCCCTCTAGCCAATATGATTCACCGTCTAAAGGTGATGAATGTTGGGCCTGGTGATCAAGGCACTTATAAAGCTCAGCTAATCAATGGATCAACCACCTCGTCCCAGCTAACAATAAACAGCCCACCGAAAATTAATTATGGGGGAAAGAAGCTAATAACTATTGTGGCTGAAAAGAGTGCAATTGTAGAGGTGCCGTTTTCAGGTGCTCCATCCCCTAAGATCAATTGGTCTTTCAATGGTGGCAATTTGCCCCTTGGGAAGGATGTTGAAAAGCCAATGGCCTCTACTCAAACCGTGTATGGGCTTACTTCTCTGCAGCTACGTCGTGTCGATTACACCGCTGAGGGCTGTTACCTTGTTCAGGTATGTGCTTACACGAGTTGGAGTTTCCTCTACCTTTTTGCAAAAGCTAACCAATTGTGCATGCATATTTTAGGTGAGTAATGAGCTTGGAAAAGCTGAAGTTGAATTGAAAGTTCAAGTAATGGATGTTCCGCAACCAGTGGAAAATTTGAGAGCTGAGATTATAAAGGGCGAACCAACGTCTGCCATTGTCCTATGGGAACCTCCGAAGAAAGACGGTGGAATGCCAATCACTGACTACATACTGGAAAAGCGTGAGGGTACCAAGAGGACTTGGACCCCCGTCGGCAGTTCCTCATTGCAAACTAGTCGAAAGGTGACCGATCTGAAACCTGGACAGTCGTATTTCTTCCGCGTGTTAGCACAAAATGCTAATGGCTGGTCGGAGCCTGCGGAGATGGATCTTCCACTTCGTGTTAAGGCCGCTTCAAGTAAACCACCTAACTTTTGCTTTCTATCTTCTGTTTCCATGTTCGAAGTAAGAATTTTGTCTTTAGACCCACCAACTACTCCTAATGCACCCACAGTTGGGGACGTAACTTCAACCTCTTGCAAGCTTACAATTGAGCCTCCAACCTCTGATGGTGGTGCGCCAATCACCTTTTATCACTTGGAAAAGAGAGCGAACCGAAAGGGAAATTGGGTTCGCGCAACTAATGACAAGCTACCCGTATCTATTCCGACTAAACCTCATACTGTCTCACTGACCGACCTTGTTCCTGATAACATTTATGAATTTCGTGTTGCCGCCGAGAACGCAGACGCTTTGACAAGCGACTTCTCCGTTCCAAGTTCACGCATCTCCACGAAACCACCGTTCAGTAAGTACAAGAGCCTTTGGTCATTTATGTCACTCAGATTGTGGGCGCGAAGCAATGGGGAAGTTAGAAAGATCCTTTTTACATCTCAATTAGTATTCGTATAACCTCTCACATTCAACTCCATTAAAAATGGCCTAGTTGACTACCTTCAGACCAACAAACCATGCGCACAGGTAAAAGAGGGCTTCGAACTTAAATGGAAAGTTAGAACGTTGCTATTAGTGTACTGATGTATTTTGGGATATGTGAAATTACCTAATTGAATACCTGATTTCAATAAATCTAGGCATTAAATGGATTCTTTTACATAAGTTTGTCAGCCAGTTCTCTTTCAATTTTCTTTTACATATTTCTGTAGTCATTAAGAATTTTCGTTTTAACTTAGATGTTCCAGATCGCCCCTCAAAACCAGAAGCAACAATTACAACAGAAAGCAGTGCCACAGTAGCATGGAAACCACCTCTTGATGATGGTGGTGATAAAGTTAGGCGTTACGTTGTACAGTACAAGACCACCGATGGAACTCACTGGGCAACCTGCGAAGAGGAACCCATTGATTGTCAGCTGACCGTCACTAAACTTCAACCAGACTCAGAGTACGAGTTTAGAGTAGCCGCAATCAATTCTATCGGTGCTGGGGAGTTCTCGCAGCCCTCCCAGCCATGTACGCCTAAACAGGCTATTGGTAAGCTTATGTTCGCAATTTGTATTACTTTAATTTCTCTAGTCAAGGGCTATAATATTCGTTTTTTTAAGAATCAGCAAAGCCTTCCGTTTTGCGACCACTGGAAAATGTAACAGTGCCTGTCAACACACCTCTCGAACTCGAGTGCGACTTCAAGTTGGGTGAACCCAGAGCTAAAATTTCCTGGTAAGTCTCTTTTACTGTCTCTTTGTTATCTTCTTCAGCGCTTAGACTAATTTTTTGACTTCTTTATCCAAGGTTCAAGGATGACAAACCAGTACACAAATTCAATACGAGCTCACCAACTGATCGGCACGCCACCTTGAAGGCAAATCGAGCGCAATTAGAAGATGCTGGAATTTTCACCTGTAAAGCTGAAAATCCTGCTGGAGCAGTCAGTACAACCTGTCGCGTTACGGTGATTCAGAAACCATCAGTCAAATTTGAACACCCCCGCGGTTCCTCCAAAATGGTCACTGGTCGTATCAGTGATGGAAAGTTGACTGGTCATGCTCAAGGCCAATTGGTTATTGAAGCTCTGTGTGAATCTGTTCCACATTGTGAGGAACTGACGTGGCTACATAATGGGCAGCCACTTGAGGAGACGCCTCGTCGATCGATTGAACGAGGACTTGGTGACGTTCACCCTAAGGAGAGACCTACTAGTCCCATTAGAACTCGTGAACGTCTTGTGATTAGTACGCTTGAACAGTCTGATAGTGGTGTTTACCGTGTTGAAGCCAAAGGTCCTGCTGGACGAGGTGATGCCACTTTCAACCTAGTGGTCATCGAGAAACCTCAACCACCAGCCTCAGTAAACATCATGAAGACACGTGACACGGATTCATGCTTTATTCAATGGCAACGTCCAATTTCCGATGGAGGGTCTAAGCTCACACAATATGTCGTTGAGAGTTTGACCGTAGCCACGGACAAGGCGGAGACTGCTCCAATCATCGATCGAAATTGGACAACAATAGGAACTACCTTGCCTTCCGAACTCGAATTTAAGGCACGGAACCTTAAATCAGGTGTCCTTTACGCGTTTCGCGTTTCAGCTGAAAATGAAGTTGGCCGTAGCGAACCGATTGAAATCGACACACCTATCGTGCTCCAAAGTCAGCTCCGTAAGTTAACTTGCTGTTGCTTGAACCGGTACTTCTTCTGTGTGTAATTTATAATTTTCTTCCTTCTTTTAGAGCCCCCCGGTGAGCCCACGAATGTAGTGGCATCGAGAGATGGTAATCGTGAAGCCACAGTCAAATGGGAGCCTCCAGAATCTCTTGACAAGCTGGATCTCATCGGATATGTCGTTGAGGCAAGGGAGTCGACAGATATCAAGAGTAGTCCACCAAACCGTTGGACCCGTATTGGCCCTTCAACAGTGAGGGATACGACCAAGTTACGTCTAACTGATCTCAATCCTAGTGTGGATATTCAGTTCCGGGTACTTACTCGCACCCATGCCGGGTTGAGTGAACCATCAGAACCAACTGAGTGGCTTGTCAAACCGGAACCAAAAAGTAATATATTGTTAGAGAAACGCATGTGGCTTATCGTTTACGATTATGTGAGGAATAATTTTATTTTTAGCAAGCTTTGAGGGAACCACCCAAACTCAAGCGTACACCGTGGATGGTTCACCGAAGGATGCCACTGATATGACACCAGATCAACGTTCGAAAGATATTGTCGAACAAATTCGTGAATTCAGGGAGGCTATAAAGCCAAAGACTCCTTCTACCAACGGTACTTTTTTCTTTAAGCTAGTTATCGCAATAATACCATAGACTTTGCACTTCTTCACATGTCTTTTTCTTGACAGAGCCCCCGGAAATTGAAATCACCACAAATAAGTTGTTTAAATGTCGCGAGGGTACAAATCTACGAGTTCCATTGTCAATCAAGAGCACTGTGAAGGCGACAGTAGAATTAGAGTTGGAGAGTGGACGTCCTCTAAGCAGTGAAGCTGCACTTCGTAGTCTCGTCGAACAATACGGAGACTCATACTATGTCAACTTGAAGAATTTGACTCTAACTGACAGTGGTTGCTACCGCATCAAGGCCACAAACGTGGCGGGAAGTTCGTATGCACCTTTTGAGCTCAATGTCATGGCTCCACCACAAACACCCAGGGGTCCAATTGAAGTTCGAGAAGTCAAGCCCGCCAAGGGTATCTATGATGGAAGTACTGTAGAAGTGTCCTGGAAGGTTCCCGCCCTCAGAGATGGTGAAATCCTGGAAAATGCAGTTACCGGGTACGTGATCGAGAGGAAAGATGGAAAGAGGAAGGAATTTGGTCGACCTACCAAACTACAGGGACCTAATAATTGCACCGCTGTCATCGAAGACCTTCAGCCTGGTGTAGAATATGGCTTTAAGGTGTGTGCCGTCAATATTACTGGCATGAGTGAACCCCTCTATTCTGGCCCAATTACAGTCAAAAGTCCGTTTGGTAAGTTTTCGTCCTCATTTACTTGCTTCAAAGTTCCATTGATATAGAACAATTATTTAATTGGCGTACCTCATTGCAGATGCTCCTGGTATTTGTAAAGGACCACTTAAATGCACTGACCAGTCAGCGACTTCCTTGGTGCTTAATTGGCAACCACCAGAGAATGACGGAGGTCTTCCCATCAAGAAATATCACATTGAACAAAATGAAGTTGGATCATCCGAGGGTTGGCAACCTTTGTCCATTGTGATGGCACCTGCCACTAGCTGTCCCGTAAGTGATCTTCGGGAGGGTATCGCATACCGGTTCCGAGTTCGTGCTGTTAATGACCAAGGCGATGGAGAATGGTTGAATACTGAATCATCTGTCTCTCTCAATCGTCCAATCGGGCCACCTTCTGAGCCAGAAGCTCCTCTGCGAGTAGCACCTGTGGACGATACAGCTGCGAACCTATCGTGGCGACCCCCTCATGATGATGGTGGAACCCCGATAATAAGTTATACTGTCGAATCTAGCCACCAGGGCACCGATCAGTGGGTAAATTTGGGTGTCACGAAAGGTACAGAATTTAAGGCGACTAAGATGAACCCAGATGACACTTACATATTTCGCGTCTCTGCCCGTAACGAGGCTGGTAAGACAGGCAGACCTCTCTACTCAGTGCCATACAAGCCGAGCGCACCTCCTACTGCTCCAGGGAGACCTACAGCTCCTATTGTTTCGCATCCCCTTGAAGCTGGTCAGATGGTCCTAGACTGGGGTCCCTCTCCCTTTGGTGGAACCTTGGGTTACGGGCCTCCATCAGAATATCGTGTGGAACGCTGGGAGCCTGTGAAAGATCGATGGGTTCATGTCACTAGAAAACCGGCAGCTGAGGGTACAACGGTCCTTGTCACTGGTCTAAAACCAGGAGAGAGTTACAAATTCCGAGTACTTGCTGAAAACGCTGCTGGTACAAGTGAGCCATTAGAAATGGACAAGCCCGTTCTTG
This sequence comes from Hydatigera taeniaeformis, assembly GCA_900622495.1. Taxonomy (NCBI): domain Eukaryota; kingdom Metazoa; phylum Platyhelminthes; class Cestoda; order Cyclophyllidea; family Taeniidae; genus Hydatigera; species Hydatigera taeniaeformis. The sequence goes on from UYWX01000243.1 coordinate 6,369, forward strand.
CGGTTAGTCCTTATAGTCCTCCCTCTGCACCTGTTGGGCCGATGCATATATCAGAAGTACAAAAAGGCGAGTCTGTATCCGACGGATCTGCTCGTTTGTCCTGGCAGGAACCAACTGATAACGGCGGAATTCCACTAACAGGCTACATTGTTCAGATGCGTTACGCGAACACTACAGCATGGCATAAAGTTGTGCACTTACATGAGCCTACGGTTGATGAGGATACTGATGTGGTTCTTCCGACGACCACACCAGTAACAGGACTTAAGCGCTCGAACGGATACTACTTCCGTGTTGCTGCGATCAATCGAGCTGGAACTGGACCATTTTTAGAATCTGAGCTATTCGAAATGCCCGAGGATGAAAGTAAGTCATTAGGTTTTGTAATTCGACACACTCCTTCAAGCCATAATATGTATTTAATTGTTCTACAGGTTGCAGACCAAAAGCTGAATGGATTAGAGTTGCCGGTAAAGGTGCAGACAGTGTCACCGTCGAATGGCTTGTTCCACATGATTGCAGAAAGGATCATGGTCCCCATAGACCACATCATTTAGCTCTTGATGGATTCAGAGTGTATGTAAAGGAGGCAGGAATTCCTAGTCCTGAATGGAAAGCTGTTGCTGACCTTGATCATTATATGAATCGCCTTGTTGTGGGTGGATTAAGTCCTGACAAAAGCTATTACTTCGGCGTTGCGGCTGTTAACCAACTGGGGCCTGGAGAGATCGTCTCTACCACAGAACCCGTTTCTCCAGAAGCCGTTACTAGTAAGCTTGACTTGAGTAAACTGTGTTGGTCAAATACTTCCATGTAACCAAAATTGGTTTTCCTTCATAGCTGTTCCTGGGCAACCTGTTGGACCGCTTGTGGTGTCTGATATCACTCAGGACAGTTGTGTGCTCAGTTGGAAAGCGCCGTACAGTGACGGGGGCACTCCCATTACCGGCTACACTATATTCAAGCGCGAGATGTTCCGTAGGAGTAATCAAGAGGTTGGACGTATTCCTGTTGTTCCTGGTAGCCTTCAACGAGCATTTGAATTTAAGGTTCCCTACTTAATGGAGGGGACTTCTTATGAATTCCAGGTGGTGGCTGAAAACAAAAATGGTTTCTCTGAACCCCTTGTCACTGCTGCCGATGTTCACCCACGCAAAATGACAGGTACCTTGATGAACACAGACTGTATGAGATGGGGATGGAAAATACACACTAAAATTTGATCAAGCTTAATCGACTTCACACTATTTTGTGTTCACATGTTTAAAAAAGCAAAGGCATTTTCAATTTATGTCAGCGGCATGTAAGCCGAAGACACTTGTTCGTTTAAAAGCTCTGTAATAAGTGTCTTTCGTGAGGTTCAAACCCAACTAATTTGTAAACAGTCCTATTGATTAAGCAAATTGCAATGCCCAACCAAGTTGTGCCTTTTTGTGAACTTAGCATGAATGTACGGTAATTGGTGTAATGCGCCTCGAGGCGTCCTCTATTCTACTAATGCGCTGTGTCATGGAAGTTTTAAATTACCCACGCGTATGTTCACTTTCTTGACGAATATTACCCTCTAGTTTTCATTAGTTTCCTACTCATTCTACTTTTTGTCACAATTTTAGAACCACCCGGAGCACCAAGAGGACCACTGTACGTTCGTGATCACGATATTGGCCAGGTTGAATTGGCTTGGGGGCCTCCTGTGAACACAGGCGATCTACCAATAAAGGGCTACAAATTGGAGATGCGGGAGGGACGAAGCTTTACTTGGAGAACCTATCCCAACGAGGAGAGCATAGTCTCCAATAGGCCTGAAGAGCTCATCAACCCTTCAGTGGTTGTATCGGGAATCAAACCGAACAAAGAGTACTTTTTCCGAGTTTCAGCTATCAACAGCGATGGATGTGGACCTCCCCTTACTGCAACTGACAGCTATGTGAAAAGACTACGTCTAGAACCACCGAAACGTGTAACTGCAAAAATAGCCCCACCTTCCGAGTCAGGTTCTGGAAAAGTAGAGGTCGCATGGATGTCACCAGATGTTCCCAACTTGAATGGTTTCACTGTGGAAATGAAGGACACTGAAGGTGTCCAGTTGGAGTGGATTCAGATGGACTTTATTCCCAAAATGCCAAATGAAGTTGGAAAGACCGCCTACACGTACAGGGCAACAGCTCCAAGACCAAATTCTGTCTACAAATTCCGAGTTAACGCGGTCTACCCCGAAGGCAAGAGCGATTGGGTCGAAACAGACTTTGTTCTTGCTTCTGAACTACCAAGAGAGTCTCGCATACCTCCACCAATCACGGAAGCCAAATTTGTACCATCTGCGGCAACTCCTGGTGGGAGAATACCAGCAACGCTTCGCTGGGAAACACCGGCAAGTGGAGATGTCGATTCTATTCGTGGGTATGCCGTTGAGAGCTGGGATATCAAACGTCGTACATGGAAACCAATTGCCCATATACCGAAGGAGGCCCCACGAGAGTTAACCTTTGAGCTGCCTCCAGCTCGTTCTACACCACTAGTGCGTATAACCTCAATGGGTGATACGACTAGATCAGCTCCATTCGAAGTGCCTCTTGAGCGAGCAAAGCGAATAGAAAGGACGGGTGAAATTCCAGATGATTGGAAACCTTTACCTTCCGTTACTGCACCTATCAAACCGGAGTACGATGCCGCCGAAGAACTTTCAATGATTCGTACCGGTGCTGCTACGCCTTTTGTCTCAGAATTCATTCTCCAAAGAAGACAGGCTGCCTTGGATATGATTCGTCGATCTACCGCGACACCTAGGTCGGCAGGACTTGACACAACACCACTCGAAAGATTCTTCGCTGAAACACCCTTAATTGAAACACTTGATTTGCCTCCAGTATCATCAACACCTCATCCTCTGGACCGTCTTAAGGTAACAGATATTGGTAAGACAACAGCTACAGTTGAATGGCCGGAAATTGGCGATCACAGTGGCTTTACTGTTGAACGCTGGCGTCCCACCAGTGGTCGATGGACTCGATTGGCAGAAGTACCGCCAAGTGAAACGAGGTACGTAGTACCTTTGTCAGAAATTCCACGAACTGCACCCTCTGACGAAGAAGTGCTTAGCAATGTTTGGGTCCGTGTCGTCCCACGTGATGCTGAAGGGCGACCATCAGGTCCTCCTTTTCAGATGGAAAAACCAATTACTCTACCTGGTGGAGAATTTGCTCCGTCCTCTGTTTGGGGTGTTGATATATCACCTGTTGCTGGTCTTTCAACACCTGGGCGACCCGTCGATGTATCATGGCGCCCTCCAAGTTTCACTGGTGGATTACCTCTGACCGGATACAAAGTCGTAGTAATTGATGCCGACACAGAGGAACAAAAATCTGTTTTTGTTGGGCCTAAAACAACTACGTATCGTCTGGAAGGACTGAATCCGCAACATGATTACAGAGTTTCAATTACAGCAGTAAATCGCATTGGGGAGTCAATAACAGTAACTTCAACCATTCCAAAGCCACCTACACTTAAAGATCAGCTTAGACGCCCACCAGCTCCAACATCAGTAGGATTAGTTCCGATTTCAGGTGGTTCTCCTGAAAGCAAATCTGGCCTTCTGTCATGGAGACCGGGTTCAGCAGCTGGATCACAGCCAGTTAATTCCTACGTCATTGAAAAATGGGATTCTTGCAGCAAACAATGGGTCCCTTTCAAGAAGGTCGGAAAAGAAGTCACCGAAATCACCATTCCTTACCTTTTGAATGACATTATATACGCTTTCCGAGTGCGAGCTCAAAATGAAGCTGGACTGAGTGAACCTGGTATTGCAAAAGAATTCTTTAGTCCCGGAAAACCAATCGAAGAACTCCTTTTCCCAGGTGAAAAATCACTACCAGCACCACCCAGAGGACCACTAGTATACGAGCCACTAACCTCAAAACAACGCTTTGACCTTGCCACAGAAAAGGCGATGAAGGTGATGGAATTCCACTGGGAAGAGCCTATTATGACAGACCGGTTCTCAACTCCAAAGTCTTATATTCTTGAAGCAAGGCGATGTGGACAGCAGAAGTGGGCCATGGTGGGTCGAAAACCTATTCCAGAGGGTAGTCAGTGGAAAGTGGCCTTTGGCTCATCCCCACCCACAGTGATGCCTGCACCAGATATCGACATGAGTCTCCCCTCATTACCAGTGCGACCTCTCACTGAACCAAGAATCGCATGGCTACCTGGAGAACCGAAGGATTATGAGTACCGTTTGTCATCAGAGAATGAATACGGATTCAGTGAACCAATTTACTTGAGACAATCTGTTTCAGATCTGCCTAGACTATACTCACCAGTGAAATCACTCATTAAGGAATCATCCAAACCTGCAGAAATCGAGCCACCTCGTGGACCAATTTCAGTTGTCCATCTGCTGCCTAGACCAATGAGTCGTAGAGGATCCTTGGCTCCTGACCTTCCGCTAGGACCGAAACCTGTGCCTGATGTTCTGATTTCTTGGAAGCCACCATTATCCACTCAAAATATACGTGGTTATGAAATCGCCTATCGTGAACCCTTCCGCACTGCATGGACTCATTTAGGTGTGGTTGATGCTGGGGACACCAGTTTCAGAATCCCAAGAACAATGCTAATGGAAATGTCGAAAGCTATTCACATTGGAATTTCATCTGTTGGTGACAGACACACTCGAACAACTCCATACCTGTCTCCACGACTTGAAGATACGATTTTGGTACCTAGACTAACCGAAGAAGAAATACTGACTCGTGGAGAGCTTTCTACGCCTCTCTCCTCTGCCTCTGTTAGCGCTCGGGTTATTGACAGACCATCCATAGGAGTTCCACCTTCAGATGAAGTTGAAGTCTCCTGGTATTTCCCTGAGGCAGAACGGCAAACTAAACGCCCCGAGGCATATGTTGCCTTCTATCGAGAGCTTGGTAGTCAACAATGGCGAGAAATTGACCGTTTCCCTGTAAGACGTCCAAAGGATACCGTTATTCTGCGTGAATTGCCTCGGAATACAACCATGTTCATTGGAGTCGCGCCTCTTGTATCAGGTCGAATTGGACAAATTTTGAGCACACCTGATACCGTGAGGCTTCCAGATCGCGGGGTTGAAGATGCAATTGGGCCTCTGTTTGAGCGTAAGCCCCTTCAAATCAGACCAACTTCTCCTGGAGGCATTGAGGTTTCCTGGACTCCACCAACTGCAATAGGAGATATGCTTGCATTGAGTCCAGGAAATGTACCTAAGTATGAACTTCAAGTGCGTCATCTTGGGGAAAGGTTATGGCGCCCCGTCAGCTGGCCAGAGCCAAGTGAATCCTTAGAAAGACCTTCACTTGGTGAACAGCCTGTTTCATTCACTCTCCATGATCTGCATCCGGGTGATAACCTTGAACTGCGTCTGCTTGCCTATTCAGATCTCGGAAAAAAACCCGTCCAAGTCAGTGCAGAACAAACATACAAATTCATCTCACCTTATGGTAATTCATTTTTTTGTCCACCTAAATCCCTTATCCATTTGGACTAATTTTGTTTCTGTTTCTTATTTAGATATTCCTTCAGCTCCTAGAGGCCCCTTAATGGTTGAGCGAAGGCCTGTGTTGCCATCGAGGCTTCCCACACTTTCACCAAGAAGGAAGTCCACTGATGACTTTGATGAACTTTTATATCGGCTTTCAACATTTCCTGGCGCTTCCATCACACCAAAGTTCCAGGAGCGTCGCGAAACACCAATTGATGTAGTAAATCTGACCTGGAGTCCCCCTATTGACACAGGTGGTCTTCCGATCATCCACTACCTCATTGAGCGGCGTCCATATGATAATCGTGGACTTCAAACTTCATGGGTTCCTGTCATGACAGTTCCTGCTGACCAGACATCAGTACAACTTCAACCGGGCATGGGAAGGTCCAACACAGAACCATCGTTCTATCGCGTCCGTGCGGTCAACGTTGTGGGACCAGGTATGCCACTAGAGGCTCTTGAACCGGTAACTTTAACTACTCGTGGCAGGTCTCCTGTGTTTGAAAAGGGACCAGTTCAGAAGTTACCAGAAGCCCCACTGGGTCCTTTGAGAGCTGAAATCCTTCCTGATTCAATGGTTAGCTTGAGTTGGAGAGCGCCTCGTCAATGGCGAGGTTATTCTCCACGCCAAAATGAGGGCTTTACGACTCCAGTTTACCCACAGAAATACATCATTGAAGCGACTTTAGCAGATGATTCAGCTGTACCATGGCTTGAGGTAGGAAAAGTCCCGGGCTCAATTACCGCTGCTACAGTTCGAATACCGTCCATTAGCCTCTTCTATCCTGGTACTTCTGTTGAGACCCCTAGACCACGACCACTTTTGTATCGTGTGCGAGCCGAAAATGAATATGGATATAGTGCTCCATTGACAACGCGTGTAAGACCAGAATTAAAATCGCAAGTGCCATTGTCCAGGCTCCCCAAGTTGCCGGATGTTCCCGTTCGAGCACGAATATTGGAACCTCTGGAAGAGTATGAAGTGGGCGTCCCTCCGTCGCTTGAACTTCGGTGGGCTCCGTTCGTACCACCTGCTTTAATACCAGGAGCTTCGGGTCGAACTCCTTCAATTGATTATAGTTACCATGTTGAATATCGACCCGCTGGTGAACTAGGTTGGAGACATCTTGCTGCCTTACCGCTTGGTCATGAACGCTATACTTTTTATCCACCAACGCCTCCTCGTGGCCTTGAACAGCCCAAATCAGAAGCCTTCCAATTCCGCGTCGGTGTCCACGGGCCACTTGGAGTAGGAGAGTTCCGGGACTCAAACATCGTCTCTTGGAGGTATCGTATTCGTACTCCTCGTTCAGCGCCTCTGTCAAGCTTGGAACCTATTTCGACAGCTCGAGCTCCACTTGACTTGGAGTTAGTCCGCACAAGGGTCGATACACCGAGAGAACCCTACATGGCACCAACTGGAAGTATTTCACTGAAATGGAGAGTGCCATCATACGACAGAACTGCTGCACCAGAAAGTTATGTTGTAGAACGCTGGATTCCTGATACAGGTACTTGGCGAACTCTGAGCCACAAACTAGAGGGTCGTGGTCCCGGCATATACGAAGCAACCGTACATTCTCTTCCCATAAATGAACCCCACTTTATTCGTGTCTCCTCCATCGACCACATGGGAACCAGCGAACCGGCTACTCTGCCTTATCCCATTTGGATACCGATCATTGCGCCTAGTATTAGACCTGGTAATGCTTAATTTAGAACAATTTCTGCTTTCCTGCAGCCTAATGTTGACACTTCCTCTTGATTAATATTTAGCTGCTCCGGAGCCACCAAGAAACTTGGAAGTTACGCCAATTCTGCGAGATCGGCCCGGATTCTTGTTAACATGGACACCTCCTGAAGTTCCCTTCAATAGACGAATGACTGAGATTCCAACATTGCCATCTGGTTACTTGGTTGAGTATCGATCAGCTGGAGGCGACTGGAAACCGCTAGCTGACTTGCCAGCATTGCAGACTGACTTGGAAACAACTAACGTGGAACTAGGCAAATCGTATGAGTTCAGGGTAATGTCAAAAGGACGACTAGAGTCTACCTCACCAACTTCGGTAACTCGTCGTCCAAGTAGGCCAATCTACCCTGAGACTTCCTCAGTCGTTATGAGCAAGCCTATTATTTCTGGTCCTCATGCTCTTCCCAAACAACCAGGTATGCCTAAGCTCTGAAATGTGCTTGTTATCATAAGTAATTTCCCTTCTGTTACACCATATTTTATCTCTTTAAGTTCCTCCACCAAGCATCGGCGGATTACTGAACGTGACTCCAACACGCGAAGGTGTGGAACTTTCATGGGAACCTCCACGAGAACTTCCTTCAGGTTATGTAATTGAATGTAGGCCTTTGGACGATCAACGCCATTTATGGAGAACTGTTGCCCATATTCCATCAGCCGATCGTGGGCTCCCTATATCGAGTTTCCTCATCCGTCATTTGGAAGCTGACAAATCCTACCGATTTCGGGTAATCCCCTACCGAGATGAGATATACGGTCGACCGGTCGAAAGTTTGGTTCCCTATCGTGTACCTTCTGCTGATGAAATCGATTTCCATCCAACACAACGCCCAAGAACTATTCCACCACCTCGTGGACCGGTAACCATTGAGGAGCTCTCAAATCGAGTCTTTCGGCTCAGTTGGCGTCCTCCTGCCATCGACCTCAGCACACAAATTTCAGGTCCTATCACGTACGTTGTTGAACAACGCATTCCAGGGCGTCGGCAATGGATTGAAGTTGGTCGGACACCAAACCTCAGCTACACAGTTGATTTAGACACAACCTCGCAATTCCGAATAAAGACTCTCGTAGGTGAACCGTCAAGCATTCTTCATAGAGCAGAATATCTTATTGGAAGTGACGATGGCCCGCAATCGGATTGGATACGGCTTGATGAACAAGCTATTAAACCATCACAAACCGATGCCTTGAGACTTTTGACAAGGGACTCCTCCATCAAAGTGGAGGATATTACCATTCCAAAACGACTGTACACGCGTCATATTGGCCCTTCTTCAGTGTTACTTGAATGGGACTACCCGAAGTTGCCGGACCGTCCAACAGGCCACCTATATCTCGAACAGCGTCTTGTTCCTGACTCAAGGACTGACTTTGTCCAACCTCTTTGGGAACCAATTGCACGTATTCCAATTTCGAGTCTAAGGACTAGCTATGAAGTGACTGATTTATTGCCAGGACATTCATACCTCTTCCGTCTAATCGATAGGAATGCTGGAAAAGAAGTTTTGCTCTCTAAGCCTGTACGAACACGTGGGGGCGATTTGAGAGGTGCAAGTCTACCTAAGGATATGGACTACCTCATGATGCCAAGAAGCTTCACAGCCGCTTTCAATCGAGTCCCACCAGGTGGACTCCGCTTTACATGGTTACCATCAGAAAGTCTGGAAAGTCAAGCAGGAAAGATTCGTTACCGAATCGAAGGGCGTTCAGTGGACGACAATGTGAATGCTTGGAGATTGTTAGCAAAGGACATCAAAGGTACTGAGTACACCGTGGATGCTAGTGAATTGGAGAGATCGCTTTTCCTCCATCGTCCTGCCAGAGATACACCGAGAGGTGATTCTAGGGACTATCATTTTAGAATCATCGCTACCGTCGACGGAGTTGACAGCCATCCAAAGCTGTTGCCAAGGCCTATTTCAATAACAACAGAAGGCGGTGAGTTGGGTCTAAATAGCTTCGCAGTCTTATTTAGTAACTTCTGGTTTCGAAATTCAGGTAGGGAATCTGCAAATAAAAGCAGACAAATTGAAAAACGTCTAAAAGTAGGTTTTTAAACTTAAAACATCAAAAAAGTTTTGCCAATCAACCCGCTTCTAATGAAGAATAACGCTGTGATGTAAGAATCGAGTTAGATTAGTACTAATTCCATTCTATGCTTTTACCAACATCAACCTGAATAAATGATCTAGCTTGCCTTACAGTCTTAATCTTTTCGACGTATCATTTTAGAACGTAAGAAGTTGCGTTTCCTAAATGTGGATGAGAATCGTGATGTCAAATGCGTACTGGGCCAGACCTTGGTAATCATTTTGGAGATTGAGGGCTCACCGAAACCCTCCGTTTCATGGTAAGCGTCCTAGAAATGTCATTGCTTGCTCAGCATAAGCTCTGGAGCATAACTGGACTCTGCCTTTTAGGTTCTTAAATGGTGTTGAAATATACCCCGAAATCGATCGAAATTACCTGGTCCTCTCGAAATCTCCTGGTGTCTACGAACTTCGGATAAACAACATTGATTACGTCCACGAGGGTAGCATAACTTGCAAAGCCAGAAATATTTACGAAGAGATCGAACTGTCCTGGCAGATTCACATTGATGGTAGGCAATTATATGACTAGCATTGCTTTTAATATCAAACTATGGTTTGTAAAACAATTGTTATGTTGCAGCCCCTGTGCGATTCAGTCGTACCGTCTTCCTGACTGGCCAGAGTGATCATCGTGTGACAAGTGGTGCAAATTGGAACGTGCGTCTTCCATTGGATGTACCGTACCACGTGACTGACAGATCTCATTGGGCTCACCGAACTTGGGTTGAGTGCGTCTGGAAGCCACGTAGTGCCTCTACAGATGCTGTTCTCCTCGCAGAACGGCGTGCAGTTGTCAAGATTTCGGACTGTGGTCGATGGCTAACGCTTGACTTGCCGGGAGTGCATGTCCAAGATGAAGGTCTCTATCGCATTTGGATAGAAAACGAAGCAGGCCGCGACTACTTTGACCTCAGACTCCACGTCGATGATAAGCCGAGAACCAAACTGCAGCCACCCAATGTCTTTCCTCAAGGTCACTGCCAATTCCTTCTTAGTTGGCAGCCACCACCCTCTACGGACGATGCGATTACCAGTACTGGCTACCGAATCGAGTACAGTTCTGCTAAACAAATGGAAACTGAGGAAGATTGGCAACTTCTTGGAACCACTGGAATCAATCAGACTGAGGTATTGATTGGCCCCCAGCTGAAAGCTGGTGAAAGATACCGATTCAGAGTTCGGCTACAAAATTTGCTAGGCCTTGGTCCTCCAAGCGAACCCTCTCGGTTCATTTGTGTGGAGAAAACTGAGGACGAAGTAGAGGACCGTTCAACCTCTCGTCATCTGTATTCCCGAGAACCGATTCGGTTCAGTAGCAGAAAGTTTGAGGACCGGTATGAGGTTATAGAAGAGCTGGCAAAAAGCCGACATGCATACCTCTACCGAATTCGAGATCGAGAGACGGGAGAGTACAGAATAGCTAAAATCATGGACTTGGGAGATCTTTCATACATTCCTGTTAGCCGATCTTACACTTCATTAGCCGACTTCCGCGCGTCAGTTTATACACCATCGACTCGTATCCGACACGAGGCTGAAGAGGACCGTCGCTTGCGTGCTGAGAAGGAACTTAAACTTCTTGCTTCAGCACATCATAAGAATATTGCTGAACTTCGCGATGTTTTCGTTGATGCTCAGCGTTTGATTTGGGTTATCGGTGACATGGCCCCAGAAACCCTCTGGGATCAGATTAAGAACCGCATCAGCATGACTGAAGTCCGGGCTGCAGTAATAATGAAGCAAGTACTAAGCCTCATAGAGAGCTTACACGATCGCAACGTGGCATTTCTCGGTAGTGTAGATCCATCCGATATATTCTTCACTGACAAGTTGCGTCGAAACATTGTCCTTGGCGGGGTTTCGGAGTATCACAAGTTGACTGAAGATAAACCCGTTCGATTGACCTTCAGGTCGACAATTTACGTTCCTCCTGAACTCTACTCCCCCAATAGGCTTGCGACGAATGTTCGCCCGCATGCTGAAATTTCAAAGGCCACAGATGTGTGGTCTGCGGGTGTCTTACTCTACCAAATGCTGACAGGAGACACTGAGCATCGTCCAAGCATTGAAGCACTTGAGAAGCTTAACCTGTCGCCTGAGCTACTCGATTTCTCGCGTAAGCTCCTTCATCCAGATCCAACTCTTCGGCCAACGATTGCTGAGGCTCTAAGGCATCCATGGCTTAAGACTGAGAGTCAGACGGCGGAAGAAATTATCTCTCAGAGTGCTCGCAGACTAGAAGAGGCAACCACCAACGCTTACAAGCGCCTTCTTCGCAAGATTGACTGGAGTGAGAAGGTCGATGAGGAAGACACTGATTTCGTTGATGAAATGGAACATGAAATTCAAAAAAGGAGGAGGCTTATTGAGTATCGCAAACGTCGTCGCAGGAGTCTTGACGAGTACGGTAAGGAAAGAGACTATGAAGATGATGAAGGCATTGTGATGAACGTCTTCCTCCGTGGACGTGGACGCGTTCCTACGATTGCCGTTCCAATGGCCAATGCTGATGCCTACGAGGGCAGCGATACTGTAATGAAATGCGTTCTGGCTCCACCCGCTGGTGATCGGCTGGATTTCAGTGATGTTACTGTAGAGTGGTCCGTAAATGGAAAAATTATTGACTTAGAGCATCCTAGCCTTCGCATGACAGAAAAGTATGCCGCCAAGTTTGATCGTACGACTGGTGAGGCTACACTGCGAGTGAAAAATCTAAGTGTCTATGATGCTGGTACATACGTAGCCACTTTCCGTGGAAGTTTTGGAATCATATCTGAATCGGCCAACCTCAAAATTCATCGTATGTTTCTTCCCTGTTAATTACACATATGTACCTACATTTGTAAAAACTTTCGGTTTCATCTAGGCGGAGCAGCACCACGCCCATCATCACGAGGAGTAGATACGCACTTGGCTAGTGAAATCGGTGCGAAAATCCTTCGACCTCTTGTTGACCACACTGTGGTGGCTGGAGAATCCCTTAAATTCCGAATTAGAGGTAGATCTTGATCCCTGGAATTTGGTTTATTATTTTGAAGAACTACAAAATGCATCCTTTTTTAGTTGGTGGTATTCCTCGACCTAAATGTTCATGGACACGAAATGGTCTATCATTGGACAATAATCCAACCTGTCGCATCCAAGAGGAACCTGTTTCTACATCCATCAGCCGTTCCAATGAAATCGTTTGCACTCTTGAGATTCGCAACACAAAGCTTTCTGATGCTGGCACCTATTCAGTCAACGTTTACAACAAGAATGGTTCGGATACTTGCTCTGCATCCGTTACCGTGCTTCGTAAGTCTTCATTTATTCGGTTCATCCTAATTGGAAATTGAAAAATAATAATTTACTAGAAATAACTGAAAATTTGTCACCATTCTACAGCGGAACGCACTTCAGGTTCTTCGGTTCCAAAGTTCATTACCGGCCTCTCAAACACTTCCACAGTTGTGGGCGGAACTGCCACTCTGGAAGCTGAAGTTGAAGGTTTCCCCGAGCCTCAGATCCGCTGGTTCAAAGATGGTCGTATGGTGGTTGTTGGCGGTCATATTAGCACTACAGCTACAGAGACTAACACCATGAATCGCCTTACCTGTCGTCTTATCATCACAGGCTGTCAATTAGAGGATACTGGAGCCTATGTTTGCGCAGCAACAAGTGCATCCGGCACAGCCATCTCTGAAGCCTCTGTCATTGTTAAAGGTAACAGTTCAAAAACTAGCCGAATTTGCAACGCTCGTGTATGAAATATTGACATTTTCTTCTTGTTGTGGTTAACGAAGGTGGATTCATGAGCTCAACAAGACGAGATTCAGAAGGCAGACTGTCGGTCACACGAAGCCATCCCCCCGAATTCGTCCAACGCCTTAAATCCCGTGTGGTGGGTCTCGGAGACTCTGTGCGTTTGTCTGCCACCGTCATGGCAACACCACCCGCCAATGTAACGTGGGAAAAGGATGACGTCCCATTGATAACAGACTCGGCCAATTCACCATACCAAACGAAGGTACCTTGTCTTTGAGTATTCGGTAGTATTTTTCAACCAAATCACTTAACGCATCGTGATTATTGTGCAGCATTCATTTTTAATGCGTCAAGCATTCTGAGTGTATTGTTATTCGCAATTAGTTTTAGGAATAGCTCATTCATTGTCACGAACACCTTACTCATCTTTATGTTAAATAGAACTTGAATGGAAATGTGGAATTACGCATTGAAAAGTGTACAGCATCGGAGTTCGGCAAATATACACTCATTGCTTACAACAGTGCTGGTGAGGCACGCTGCTCATGCCAGCTAGAGAAGGCTCATGAAGAAGTCTTCAAAGTTCCTAGCTTTGTGCGTCAACTTGTGGACCGATATCTCATCTCAGGACAAAAAGCTATCTTCGAGGTGATTGCTGAAGGTCACCCCATTCCTGAATTCAAGTGGTACGTTCGCCTACGTTTTTGGCTTGATTAGCGATCTCATCGCATACATTTGCGAGTTTGGAGCATGTGAATAAATGCTTAAAGGATTTTCAAGTCTGCGATATTTAAAATGAAATAATCATTTGCCAGACTTAAATAACCTTCGTGTGCAAGTGTTATTTTCTTTTCGTCTTCAACATACCAACATAATTGATTTTTTTTGCGTTTATTCTTTGTGCCAGGGAGAAAGACGGCCTTGATATTCGACAGGAATCCCATCCCCGTTACGTCTTCGCTGCCTCAGCTACGTCTGGTAGAGCGACACTGACGATTCCTGTTGTTGAGAAAGAGGACGCTGGATTGTATTCCTGCGTCGCCCATAACCCTGTGGGGCGTGACCGATGCTCCTGCCTGATTCACGTGGATGGCGGTGGTGTGCAACAGAGGAAATCAATATCTTCTGCCTCAACATCCGTTACTGATAGGGATAAGCGACCACCACAGCCACCGAAATCGCAGCCGATTACCAAATCAGGCCAAATTGAGGTGGTTACAAGCCTTCCTGCTGTCCTAGAAATCAACGAAGGTGATGAACTGCGACTCTTCTGCGCTGTCAAATCGGATGTACATCTTATTCGTAAGTCCTATGACCACCTCGGACATAGTGTCAACCACAAGTTTCCGATACTTAAAGCTGCTAGTCTTTCTCTTTTATCGTCGAATTATAAATTTTGCAGCAACTTGGACAAAGGCTGGTCGCACACTCACTTTCGACGGTCGCCGCAGGATCACTCGCAACCTCATGGGAGAGATGTGTCTCACGATCGACCAAGCTATGACCACCGACGCTGGTAGATACACGCTCACAGTTGCACCTTCGGACGCCACCTTGTCAGAGACAATGGAACCTGTTGTTCTAAATACGCGTGTTGAAGTCAACCCCAAAATTCGCTCCCGTTTAAGGTAGGGTTTGCTCCCAGTTATTTGCGTTATTTACTTCCCATGTAACCGCAAAGGGAGTTTTGAAACCTGTTTTCTCGTACTTTTCAGAATAAGTAATCAGATGGAGACGCACGAAAACTTACGCTCTACCCGTTCGTGGTCACGTCGCGAAAGTGGCTACACGTACTCTCGTAGCTCCAGAGAAAGGTCCTTCCTGCGATAAGTTGTGTCCTGGCGACTCGTCTAATTTCAAATCCCCTCTGTAAAAATCAAGCTGACATATTGTGCATAACGAACATCCACAAAGACAACTGGAAACATAACTTTAGCTAAACCTTTTTGAATTTTTCACAGATTTTCGACAGCTCACTGAGTTTATAAATAGGAATTATTACCTTCTACAACCTTTCGGTGGTGGAACCAATAAAAGCACCACTTTAAACTAGCAATTCAACTGACCGTGGAAATGTGAGGTATGTCTAAATGCCTCACATCATCTCTTATTTTCAATTTCGACCTACCGGTTGCCACACTATTGGCTACCGAGCGACTTTCAGACCAACAAGGCCCTGTTCAGCAATTCGACGTCTTCCCGTGAACCAGTCGAAATGAAAGCAATCTGGTTTCTGCGTTGAACTGATCCTATCTCCCGACCCCCTTTCCTTCCTCTCCAACTTCCCAGTTTCTAAGACACTCATGAGAACCGAACGCAGCCCTGACGTGCAGCTTAATTTATCAATCTAGATGCTATGCTTTTGCATTTGCACCCTCTATCTCATGGTTTTCACTCACTTATTCGAATGATTTAACAAATAAAGCTTCTCCATATGCTACTTTGCTTACGAACATCTAAGCAGCACTTAACCACATTTGGGTGGCAATCATAAACACTGCTACGCAACCACCTTTGAATCGGCAAGGAAAGTGATTGCACAAATCAGAGCGTAAACTTGATCCCTCCAATCTAGCAATCCAATGTCAAAAGGTAAATGCATACATGTATGCAATTTATTGTCCTCGAAGTCCAAGATATTTTTCGTGGATTTCACATTATGCTTACTGACTAGTATGATAAAGGTACAGTCTTGGCAGAGAAGTGGCTACCGCAAATAAAACTGCAAAAATGGGATTCCTTGTCGTACTACTTCTAGGCGAAGCATTTGATTGCACGAAGAGTTCGCTGACGAGGGTTGTTTTTACTATTGCATGCAACGAATGGGCTCCAAGTATGTGTAAATCGGAAATTTGCAACTCATTTTTGCCATTTAACGTATACTGCAGATTTTGGGTGGCCAGACTCATCAAAATGCGTCTTGGTCAAATTTTATTATTTTTTTAAAGAAATTTGTCTTGGCTCCAACACAAATGAACAACAGAGTGTTTCATTTAACTTGCATGACTTAGTGTAGCAACAACATCCCACATCTGAAGGAGGCAGCTCACCGAATGAAGGCACAAATTTGGAGTTTTAAGATGGCCCTTTGTTACTTGGATAAATAGTTGCACAAACAACTAAAGCATTGCATAATCTCCCGCCTCCCAGTGCTCCTCCCGTTTAGCTGTCACAAGGCAGTCATTGTTGTAAGAAAAAGCGCCTATGCGAGTCAGAGAAGAAAATGTTTGGTTGCCACGCCACTATTTCCCTTGGCGATTGCTCTAGACCCATCAAAGAAACCGGATTCATTTATTGGAAGGTGATAGCGGACACATGAAAATACGTCTACCGAAAAACTGTCAAAAATATAAGACTGAAATAGAACTTTTATGCCTATATCTCCCTGACGTATTTTTCCAGCTTGACGCTAAGTATCCACATCATCCTCGATGCGGTATCACGTGTTACCAGAAGCAAGCTTCTATTGCTAAAAGGGTATTATCTGCGTTGAAGAACTATTAAAATGATTTGTGGAGATCGACTAATTTTCGTCTATATTATCTTTCCTTAATGTCATTTTTATAATTTCTGAGAGCGTCCGACACACTCATATTTCGCACTTTCACAGCACGTCCTTGCAAAAAATCGAGCAAACAATTGAGGAGTTGAGAGCTTTTGGAAAAACACAAAACCCACTTTAACTTCCAAAAAGACAAATTCTTTT
>UYWX01000244.1:0-22994 GCA_900622495.1 Hydatigera taeniaeformis
GTGGAGGCCTAGGAGATCCTCTTCCCCAACTGAAAATTTTTTTTTTATACGTTTTCGTGGAATGTTGAGACCAATCCACCACTGCATAGCTAACAAATAAGGAGCTTTGAAGTCCCCAACGCGTCCGCCTCCACACTGGAGGCAGGGCGTTCTTCCCGTGCTACCTAAGCTAATGGTGCCATAGTCATTCCGGTCGGCTATAATAAAATCACTTTTATGTTCCCCATGCTGCCTTCAGGCATACCTCCAACGCTAAAAGTCCGAGATCGTATAAGATCAAATAAAATTTCACATTATTATTCAAATAAAATGCCAATTGTAATTTGCCATCTAAAGAATGGCAATTACGACTTCGGCCCTGTCACATATAAATGGAAGGAATTGCAACACCTGCCAGAAGGCCAAATAAGGAGCAAATTCTGAGGTAGGACAGCACTTTTTACTCGTGTTTTCTGTTAGGACTGACTCTCAGCAGTCACTAACTTGTTTTGGGATAGAAGTGCATGTTCACTGCGGTCGTGGTCAGCCAAGCGGGAAGGTGGGCAGGCAACCGTGCTGCAGCATTTCGCCCTAAATTTTACACTTGCTCTCTCTCTCTCTCTCTCTCTCTCCTACCCTCACCTCTCTGGTTAAGGTCGTTTTTGACTCGACCTTCCAGTTCGACTGCTGCCTGCCTTCCCACCCGGCCAGTCGACCGGAGGGTAATTAGCTGTACTTTTGTCTTACAAGATGCAAGCGCACAATCACACACGCACATGGTGGAATTATGTGTCCCTCTCAAAAGGGAATGGTTGGCGCATTCGAAGGCAAATGAAGCAAGCAAATTTACTAAATGATGCGGAATTCATGCGCTTGACTTGGTCCCCAAATACATACGCCTGGTTGTTCTACTGAAAGCGTGTGGACACATCTCCCAGAAGCAAAGTGTCCACAGGTTGAGGCAGAGGCATTACTGTCGAAACTGATAGGGATGGATGATGTGTTGTAATTAACTTAACTGACCGTCCTTCATGGGCGGATAAATTGCCTTACGTACTAAAAGGAAATGCAGGAAAATAAACATGCAGTATACCGTTGCCATCACATGGACGGAGATTACAAAGTGATACTACGCATGCAGTCGATGACTCCTTTAGCCCCTCCATCAAGGTGTAGATTAAAAGCTGACTTTAATTGAAGGACACCCAAGATGGTAGGCTGACAGATCTAAACTTCGTGGAGTTAAGATGGAGGGCCTGTAAAGAAAGCAAGAAGTATAAAGTGACTGTCGTGACTGTGTAAATTCCCAAATCTTTACACCTCGAAGGCACGGCACCTTTTCCTTACATGGTAAAGAAGGTGAAGAATATTATTGCTGCAAAATATGATTTTGGCAAAGCATTGTTTGTTAATTTAATCCTATTGTCAGCACAGTTCTTGTCAGTTTATTGAGTGGATTGCTCGGTGCCTTAACACTACCTCACGGTCATAAGTATGGGTTAAGTTTGACCGTTGACGTCTGTGGTGAAGAATGGCGTGCCTAATTTATGATTGAGTCAGGGACTGCTTCTCTGGTAACATCTCATACTTTTGTGCTAGGATCCCCCGACCAACTACCTTAATCACTTTATAGTTTGAGCAATGTAGTGCAGGAAGGAGCACTTTCTGGAGTTTTATATGGCCACTCATAGCTTTCGGTACTATTACGTAAAAAAGGACTCTAGAATTGGAGGCGATACAGTTAATGCTATGTTGCCATTCCTCCATGCAGTTTATATTCTGAGCATATTTAAATCGCTCAAGGATGTAATTTTTATTGTCATTGAATTAATTACCAAATTTTAAGCTTAGATTTTTATATGTGAGTGATAAAGGTAGAAAAGGCTGTTTTTACCATTAAAGCACCACCGAACGCCAGTCCAGATAAGATCGAGTAGTGTCATCTCTTCCCTAACATTTCCGAACTATGATAACAAACTATGTTCAGGGAGAGCTTTATTTTCTTCCATGTTTTAGCGCGAATGATGGAATTTACAAATTATGCTGCTAGTTATGGGTAATTTGAAAGACCGATCCCACCACAGTAGTTGTAAGCCATTCGAAAGAGTGCAGTAAGTTGATTGGATGATTTGGAAACATGAGCAACCAATCAAATTCTTGTATGAGGTGGCCAGAAATTGAGGAGCTGTTAATTGATTTAATTTTAACCACATCTTACTATGTTGCAAGTTCTAAATCCAATTGTCCTCTACTACATAAGGTGAGCTCTAGTCGTTGAGTTTAGAGTTTTGGTTGCTCAAGCTTTTGAGGCTCAACAGATGCACTTTCTTTAAATGACATTTAATTTGATTCAGGGTAATAGTTCTTCCCCTTCTTGCCTTTTTTTGCTCCCGCAATACGCCAACTACCCAAGTCTTCAAACTTGCCTCGATTTCAGGATAGACTCAGGAAGCCACAATTGCCACCAGAATCAATGCTAGCCACTCGAAATGATGTAGAACGTTGATTGGGTAATTCAGAAAAGCATGTAGCCAATCATCTTCTTCCATGACACGTACCCAATTCATTCAACTGTAGCCTTAAAACAACAGCAGGAAATCCTCTCTCATTAATTCCATCATGTCAAGATGACTGTATCTCGCATTTCGAGTAAATGCGTAATAAAAGAAATATGTAATCCTACATAATCTCACACAAGTGAGTGCATGACATTGGTAAACGAAAACTTTTAGAAATATGCCCAAGTTTAATAAGTGTTCTGCTTGGCTTCACAAAGGCAAAGTACATTAAGCGTTTCTGTGCAAAATATGCTAAAAGACTAAAAGAACTTCTCGCAGGCGCAGATGAAGAAGTACATTTTCTATTCCCATTAGAAAACGATCTCCATGTTATAAAACTCCTCCTATCCTCTTTCCGTTCTGAATTAAGTCTCTATTCAAAAACTTCTTTAGTTGTTATTGCCCTTCACTGATGGATTATCTAAAAATAATGAATGTCAGTAGTACGCGTATGTGGGCAGAACAACACCTGCGGTATCTGCCAATTAAAAGGGATTCGGATCCGAGACAGAGGCAAGATGTAAACACGTTTGCTTTTGAAAATCTAAAGCCTGTGCAGATTGGTGATGCGATAGATATTAAGGGTTTTGATGAATTAACACTTATTGACACATCTTTAGGCTATGCGTGAAAAATTATCAGCATAGTAGAATTCCTGTTTTAAGTGATAAAAAATACTCTTTCAAATTGGTGGTAACAGAGAGCTATTCTACTTACAAATTTATTAGTAGCATCTCATTTGATTGTTGTGGTGACAAATGTGACAGACTTCCATTAAAGAAGATAAATTTCGGTCATTAAACTCGTACGATAACACAAGAATAATGAAAAAGGCTATTTAGATCGCCTAAAAAGTTGGTCTTGGAGATCGTTCATGTTTGTTTCATAGAACTGCCTTGCAGCAGATACGCTTTATTTGGAAATTAAATGTGAAGAGAGCCTCTCCTCAAAGCCGACACTAGTTTATAATGGTTTAGCGAAATTTGTGGCTTATACAGGTGCGGTTTCTCAGTCGCCGCTTTATGCATCATTGCAATGCTAAGTCCGACGGCAGGTAAGCAGTAAAATTTCACATTTACAAGGGTTGTCATACCTTATGGATGATGCGGAGGAGTCTCTAATAAAAGGGGTAAGGAATCGCAAAACAAGAGGACACCACAAAATGGACCGTAATGGAGGCAAAACCAAAGTAGGTTTTTAAAAATTAAAAGGCCTGAATGCGTGCATGACTGCGATTCTCCGATGTCTGGAGTAAGCAAGAATTTTAAGGAAGAAATGCATTTCGCGCGTTTAAAATCAAATAAAGCAGGCGAAATATTGGCCGAAATGACAAATGACTAAAGTTAGCAACTCTAACCAACAAAATTCACTAAGAGGATGGGACATGGGACAGCAGCTGCCCCTCTCGCAGAATAAGAAGGCGCGCTTTAGTCTTGATGGGCATTATTAAACGCTTTATGCATTGTTATGCCGACTTAAAGGGCAACAAGAGCCTTTACCCCTCAAAACGAGGCTAACACCCAATTTGGGAGGACTCACGTTGATTTTTGAGGGTTGGTCAGCTAGTCACGTATGCTAAGAATTCTCTTGGGCACGCAATTTTGGAAACTTGTATTGAGCAGAACAGGCATTGACAATTGGTGATGGGTGGAATATTATTTGTATAGCTGGAGAATGGGCATGCAATGTGTTGCTTATGTGAATACCTGAGGTTCAGAGGTCACTTTAGGAGTTGTCTGGCCCTTGTACACGTGGGCTGGCCTTTGGGCCATGCTCGGGCCCATGTCTCGGGCTGCTACAGGGCAAACTATCCCATTAGCTAAACAGCACAGGAAAATTAATGTTCAAAAGGATAAGCACTTTGAATAATAAATTTAAGGGATATAAGCATGCGTGTCTCATAAGCAGACAATCAAGACTACGAAAACGATTTTTGATGCATGGTTTTAGGAGCTGCCCGCCTAACCTTATGCTCAGGAACCACGGACTTCAAGAGAGGGTTAGTTGCAGTAGATTTATTAGGCATTGAACACAGGAAGAACGGCGATAGGAGCATAGATGAGTCGAATAGCAGATATCACCCGGAGAGTGATTCCTCACGGTCCTCACGCACGGGATTCGCGTTCCAAATTGGTCCCCATCTCCCGCCTATAAAGGTCAACTTGGAAAGCACTCCAGTATTTATTGCAATGGTTTCATTTGATCCCTTCCCTTCCTTTTTTTAATAAGCTGAACTTGACCGTCTGTATGGCATTCTTATTAGCCAAGAGATAACGGGATGGAGTTAACTTATTACAATGGGGAGTATCACGTAAGCTCAGTCGACATCAGACCTTTTTGCTCATCATTATCAAACAGCAAGTTGTGCCTTTGTCAATGGTCCAGAAAATTCGAATATTAAAATTTAATACAAATTCACAGTCGCAACATTTTGCAAGATCACACGTGTAACGTCAGGTGGACCTTTCTAGTGTCAAGTGTCAGGTCAAGTGACAAAACCAAACATCCATGTCCATGTTATTATACGTATCGCACTACATGCTTTTCTTCAGTATCGACCTCCCCATAGTGCCTATGCCACGTGACGAGTCAAGGCAGAGATGGAAGCCAATTTTAAGCTCACACGACGTCAATAGGCTCCTTAATTATCAGTGTTCCTTGGTGGTTAGTACGTGCAAAATGTTTTTTTGCTACATGTCTTTAAGACTTGCAAGAATAAAGTTTAAACATTTGTGCTACTTGTGCTTTCCTGAATTTTCGAATAAACTTTTACATATTTTAAAATCTGTCCAAAATCTAAAATTTACTGGAGCGCAAATGTGTAAGGAAAATAGTATGGCAAAGGCTCATCAGTTTATATTTACTAAATCCTTAGACAGGCATACAATTGGTTAATGACTAGGTTTGCCCCTAGGCTGAAATTGCATACTGCGTCTAGATGACCTACTTACTCAAAGTCTGGGGTGTAGCCTGAGTCAGGTGATGGAGACCTCGGTTACAACAGAAGCTCAAGCCCTATTCGATTATGACAGGCAACATTTTGATGAGGTAAGGGTTTGTTACTGGTTTACTGCCCCAGTTGTCCTTTAAAACTGGCGATATGATCAAAGTACTAAAGGAAATTGAAGGTGGATGGTGGCATGGTGAATTAAACGGCACACAGGGGTGGTTTCCCAGCAACTATGTTCGGAAAATGCGTAAAACACTCCCTGTTAATTAAGGCTTACTCCTAGTTCCAAGCTCCAGGGCCACGGACACTAGCCACCTCTTAAGCTTCCAACAAGAGGTAAGCTTTGTGCTGGATGTCACTAAACTTTTAGATTGTACAACATATTCTTGAGGGTGAATCTAAACAAATCGCTGATCTAAATCTACTTACGCGCATCTTAAAGCCAAATGTCGAAGTGCTGTCCAAATTGTAGTCATTAATTCGGTAATTTCATTCCTATAGCCCATTCATGTCAAAGTTGTCAATATTTGTGGATAAGTTGGCACAAATAATTCGTTTGCACGAGTCCATTGCAAGAATACTGGAGAAAATGAAACCGTAATGTAACTTTTACAACCTCAAGACATTATTTAGGTTGTCGCGGCCAAAATTCGTCGGGAAATTGTTTCTAGACGTTGCTAAGAATATGGATCAGTTAGCAGGTGAATATGCTCGTTCCTGTGCATACATTGAATATGGCCTGCAGGAGAGCAGCACAACGATTCCCGTTGCTGTCGGTGCGGCTGGTCAAGATTTATACTCTGCGAAGACTAAATCCCTCTTCGCAAGTGTGCATGACCGCCTCTCACGATATCCCATTTTGCTGAAGGAAACTGAGCGTTATTACGAGGTACGTTATGCGGTTCAATTTCATTACTCCATTTTAGGATCCTCATCCTGATAGAGCAGCAATCTGCAAAGCAATGCAAGTCTATTCAGAGATTTTGGACCGTTGTAATCTGCTTCGCAATTTACGGGAAGTGGACATTGAGGTGCTTTCGTCAGAAATTCGTGGCCTTCCCGATCAGGTAACCGATTTTGCATCTTTGTGTCTTATTTTCAAACAATTTTTTAGTGATACTAATTCGTATTTATGTATTTTGGTGATGAATATCGCCGAATGTATAGGCGAATAATGTCTGTAATAGCATAAGAAATCGTTTAATTTACCTTTTTTGAGAATACTGGACCGCTCGACAACTCAAATCGCAAAAATGTTAGTTATTTAGGCGTGTAACTCTGAACTATAACTGGGAGAGTGTTTAATTGCATGCAATTCAACCTATGTATTGGCGCTTTTTGACTAATATAAACCCCGGGCAAATTGGACCGGATATATTGGATGGAAGGTTACATCCTGAATTAATCATTCGTTAAAGCCATGACTGACTGCTGTGAGAAAGTCTTTCGCGATCAATCTGCCGGCATGTTAATAGTGCTTTTTGTCGTTATCTTCTGTTCTCTTGCGACAGTCGCGACTCCAAATCAATGATCCTACGTTGACCCTGAAAGCAAGCATTTGCACCGATGACACTGATGGTCACTTCGTTATTGATCCCTCTAAACCCCAAGCTGTTCTCCTCCTCTACCCCAACTTTATTATCATCCTCTCTGTTGTCGCTCCGTGGATCTATCAGTTTCGTGTAAGTTATCCCACCTCTGTGAGCTCAAGCATTGCCCCTCTAGATGCACGTCCCCATCACAAACATCACAGTGACAGCAATGCAGGAAAACGAAAACGTTATCAGTATCAAGATTGTAGGTAAGAGGTTCTCCTATGCACAGATATGGTCTGTATTTCAGGTTGTTAATGGTGGGCCATTTTTTTGTCAACTTCATTAGGTGGCAGTTCACCTCCTGAGGAACACACTCTCCACCTCTGGTGCACTGGCGTTTGCACTCGTGATCTCTTTTACTCCACGATCACGGAATTCATTCGAAACTCGAAGGTTAGTTGCCTTGATGTGTAGTGCATGATTCGGTCTTCATTCACCCATGTCGTAGTTCTAGTCGATTTGGTGTCCACTAGTCAAAAACGAAGTCATACCTTTATCTTAGAAATCAACCGTTGCTAACGCACTTTATAAGTCAAGCTTTACTTCTACAAGAAACCCATTTTATTCCAGAGTCGTGATAAGTATAGCGAGTTAGCTGTGCATCTTATCGAGAGAGCGATATAATTGTTTTTTGATCATGAATGGAAAAACATTTTTTTGCATTTTCATACATTTGCCTAATGAACGCTAGTCCAATGTATGCCTCAACTCGGCTTACTCGTTTTTTCGTTTTTACACAACTACGATGTGCGAGCCAAGTTTACCTTTTGAAGGGTGTTTGTTTTGGTCCAAATTGGCAATCGCTGCTAATTTGCATTCTACCTTCTGTGCGTTTGTCATCTTCCATCTGCTAATCATCCTATCCATTAGGTAGGCAGGACAGTACAAGTTAAGTCGGTCACGCTAGATGCAGTTCATAACTCAATTAGCATTTCGAAACCGACCTATCCGAATGTGGGTTCGCATTTTACACCCCTATTTTACAATTCGTGACATTGTCTCCGCCGTTATAATCAGGGAGTCTTTTAAAGTTTAATTTGAAGGGCGGTTCCATGTGGCGCTGAGATTCTGGTTAAGGAGGACATTTTCATTGATTCTAATGACACACTGATTGGTCACATCATTGTCATAGGCGGGTTTAAATGCATCTCTTGGGAGGGCTCCATTCTCATCTCTGATTTATTAATCCAACTTAGACCGGTAGCTTTAATGCCAGACACTCTCTGGTATTGCGATTATTTGAAGGTTTTCGTTTCATTCTAGTTTACCCAAAATTAATCGTCACATCATTATCATATCTTTTCAGTGGGACCTAGAAAGGGTGAAGTTTCGTCATGCGGTAATCTCTCCCCCTCCTCTAACTCTCATCACCAGCACACAGGCTATGTTAAAAATTGCACTACTTGCACACTTCTCCATAACATTCCATCCTTGATTATTCTCCCATCCCCTGATTCTCCGTTCACTTTTTCGTGTCGATCCAGGTTAAAAGGCTAACGACTCTTGTTTTTATCTGCCGTGTCGTCTGGGTAATGGCCTTGGTAATGCCACATCGTTTCTGCCTCAAGCTTCAAAATGTACGCCTTCCGTGTCTGAACCCAAATGCCCTGCAGAACGTGGCCCAAATCCGGGCTTTGCTCACCGCCTTGGTGAGAGAGTTCAGACGACACTGGGTGGTAGGTGCACACACAACTCCCACCAAAGTAGTAATAATCCGGATTACGTGGCATGGTCAAGCTTCTTGAGGGATGGCATCTGCTCTCTATGGCTGATATTTCACGAGGCTGACTGGGAAGGCTTGTGGACTCTTGTCTCAACTGAATGCTACGAAATGCTGTTACCCCATGCTTGTGACTTTAATTAGGGCTTTCGTGAGGTAGCTTTAGCCCTACAACTTTTAGCCGAACGGCGGTTTTTTTTCTTTTGAATGGAGAGGCCTGAAAATAGCAGCCGTTCGTCTTTTGTTACCTGCTTTCCGGACAGCAGTTTGGAAAGCATTGTCTTAAATGGCATGAGCATTATCATGCCAACTGAACCACTTCTATCTTTGACTTCTCCGTGGTTATTCCCGTGCCCCAACCATCATAAGTAACTCGGATTGTTCAATGGGAATTGTGCTTCGGAGAGACTTAGTCTTTTTTTCAAACTCTCTTGAAGGTGTCCTGGCTTGGTGGTATTTGGAAGACTGTATGTGATCCCTTTTTTAGCCACTCACTACTACTACTACTCACTTATGAAATCAGACTTATTTGAATAGCATGGGGAAGAGCTGAGATGGAAAGTCGACACGAGAAATTGGAATAAACAAACTCACTTGGATCTAGCCTTTCTATGCCTTTGTGAATTTTTTTCTCTATTGTCTTTGTGACTAGGAACAGCTTCGTGACAAGTTGTGTACTAATCATCTGATGAGCCGAGGCTCTTCCGCGTGCCAAGCTGTAAAAGGGCTGACTTTCAAGGCTGTAGATTAGTATCGATGTCACCTTGACCGGACTTGTCGCTGACGTACTGACCCACCACAGTGTTTTTAAAGCGTTCACACCACGCAGGTTTCTTACTGTTGGGCCATTCATTAGCTCACTATGCTTGGGTCCTTACAACCATCCTCATTTGAAAGTACTAAATCGTCTACCCGAATTGAAGGACGACAGGATCCTTATCTGCTTTGCTTTGGCTCATTCCTCTCATCAACTGTTTGCATTTTTATTCAATAAAAGCATTCATTTGCACTTCTTTCAGTTCCCCAGGAGCGCCTCATCACACAGCGGTGTTATTCAGGGAACCCCTTCGGTAAATTAGTTGCGGAAACGTGTTAATACACGCTGGTAGGGAAATAGCATCAAATAACAGCCGCACTATAACCCGAGGCTTACTGACTAGCAGAAAATCAAAGACTATCATAGATTTGTTTGACATTGTTAATCACCATATATTTTCCCTAAAGACGGTAGATGGTGTCATTCTTCGTCAGCGCAGTGCTACGCGGGCCACGAAACCGAGCGGACCGGGATTGCTACGTCGTCGATCTGCAGGCGGGGCTACGGACGAGAGTGGTGACGCTGGCTTTGGTGCCGGTGCGGCTGCGCCGCACCTCTTTGCATTGCGCTCCTCCCACTCTGGTCCAATTTGCGGCCCTACTGCAGAAGGGGAGGCGGAGGCCCTGGACGAGGCGCCTACGTCCTCCACTTCGCCGCCACCACCACCACCACCGCCTCGTACCAACACCATCGCTGTTACTGATCTCACCAACCTTCCCGGATGTCGGTTTCTGTCGCATGAAGTGCGAAGTCGACCCCTCGTCAAGTGGCCTGGTTAGTCGTCTTGCTCTCGCCTTGATGTTGCCGTCTATTCTTTGGCTTTTCCCTTAGCTTCTCTCCTCTGACTCTAAGATTAACATATCGCTATCTCTATCTTCATAGAGGATATCCTTACTATGCCAAAACGTCAAGAAGCCGCACATTCGAGCGCCTTCAACAATTCTCAAAGAGGCCTTCAAACCCAACAGGATGATAGCCTAACCCATCTTCGTCTCGATTGCACTCCACTCCAGTCTCACTGTTCTCTAATCCCTGGCAGCGGGGGAGAAATCCCACCTCGACCTGGTGCTCGAGCACCTCTTGGCGGTGGCTATGGAAATCGAGGTTCCAGACCTAATTCACCTGGACGATCTGGTGCCGGTGGCGAGGGCCGAGGGGCTCCCGCGTCTGCTGGCAAGGTCATGCGTCGCAAGCGTACTGGTATGACAAAGAAACACTGCTACTTATATAATATAAGTAGATCATGCGGGAACTGACAACTGGTATGGGATGTGCCGTGATAATTGGTCTGTGAAAGTTTGCATTCATATGCCCTCCTAGTTTTGTGTTATTCTAACTTTTACAAGTACTGGCCAGATTATCGAGTGGCAATTGTAAATCATAAAAGCTTGATGGGTAGCAAGACAATGGGCGTATTCAGGAGATTTCTAGAAACCATTTGGGAAAGTGCAATACTTCCATACACTTTAATCCATGACTAGGATGCGGACTGCCAATTATGTATGATTATTGCTTCATTGATGATGTCCAAAGTGGTAGGAATATAAAAGGTTTAGGGTAGCTTTACTGACATTGGTTTCACGCGCGCTTTCAAGAAATAGTTATAGCCAATACGAGGATACAAATTTAAGTTACGCTATTTTTGTTGATTTCTGTATACGGGTAAGTGTTTTGCTCTGCCACTTATGATGTTTTCATAATCAACCCTCTGCATCTCCTCTCCTGCGGCCAATTTCAGATCGTCAGAAGAGCGCTATTAACGCGGACGATATTCTACGTTCGACTGGACACTTTCGTAAATACTAGCATTTCAGCACCCAGTGCACTGCTGCTGTTTATGCTCATGCTCATGCCGCTGATAGTTTGATCGCTTTTTTCCCTGCACGATTGCTTGTGACGTTGATCCCCTCCCCTTACCCACGCCTTAGACCTGTGGCTTTGTGGTGATCAGCGGTGATAGTAGTACGCTCTCACCTCACTGCTCTGTAGCTTATTCTGACCCTATTTGGGAGTGGGAGTAATAATGCTAACCACCGCATTTAGGCCTCGCTCATGCAGGCCTAGCAGGTCTATCAACCTTTTGTCGTGATCTAATCACTTTTGAGCAGTATGTGAGGTTCAAATCCATTTGTTCACCGTCTCTGCAAAATTGGCATGGCTTACCGTGGGTAACTCTTCGACGGTTAGACGAGGTATTCTGCGTTCAAGTACTAGATCAAGTATTACCTTTTTATTTCATCAGTTTATTTCGTCGGTGCATTGCACTGTACCTGAATCAACTTGACACTGTATTGAGGTGTATGATTGGTTATTGAGGATCTGTTCAAACTGAAAAGTTGCTATCCTATGGGATCATAGAAGGTTAAGAAGACGAGTAGCAGTGCACTGTGGCATTGTAGAGGCGTATAAAGTGGAGTTAAGGATGTCGGAAAAGGTACTAAAGTGATTTCATTCCCCATGAAAGGATTGCCGAAGCTTTTTTTGTCATCACCATTCACACCACAGTTGATTACGAGTGCCCTAATTGGTTTGTTCCCTGGGGTGCGTGCTGTTCTCAATAGCGCTTACGTCATGCTCCCTTACACTGCTAATTTGAGCATGTATTACCTGGCCTTCCCCCTTTCTCAGTCCCTTATATCCCGGAGTCATTGAATGCACTCAATGCCACCTAAACTCCAGTCTCCCATTACGACTTCTAGACGAGGTCACACAACGGAATGAGAAGGACGCTAAGATCCTGCAAATCATTGAGCTCTACTGTGGCAGCGGCCTTCCCAAGGGCGCTCTCAAACCACGTAAGTCGGCTTTGTTTCATTTTGAATTGAGGTACTAAGCAAATGCCTGCATGTGGTGTAGCAAAGGTACGTCAAGGATGTTCGCTTTTCCATCGCTTTGTAGTTGCAGCCGAGCAGACAAGGTAACGTGTTTTTTGCACACCTTTTTCTACTGACACTTGGACCAATTTTTGGAGTTTAGGGTTGGATATGTGCTTAGTTTTCTAACGTCTATGTAAGATGGCCTGATTATTTGGCCTCCTCCAATTCGCTTCTACCTGCACCTCTCACCACTCCTAGGGTCTGAATCTAACGAAATTGCAAGAGAAGAACAAATCAAGGTCGGGAAAAAACATTTAAATCCAATTTGGCAGTTCAGATTTATATATCAATAAGTTATCTGGAAAATTGAATCACACATCGAAAAGTGAAATGGCCGAAAACATTGGAGTAATGCTACTTAGGCTGGTTATAGTAGTAAGAACGGTTGATAGTGTAGCTCACTCTGACGAGGCCTCTTGTGGCAAATAGAGTGGTGCTTCAAATCCTCCAACGTCCATACCGTAGCATATTAAGCATAAATGGGACCGGTTTGGAATCTAACTATCCTCTTGTAGAGCTCCACAATCGTCCTCTACTCTAGGTGTCACTGTAGGCTTGCGTAAAACTAGAAGGCGAACTTGTCTCGAGAAATGTCTCCCTAACTGCATGAGATTGCGCGCATGAATTATGCCGTTTGAGTGTACGTCAACCCATCAATGTGGCGAATTTTGACTGAATGTAGCGGGTCGGATTCAACGTGATTTTAATTCGGTTCTACAGCTGCAGAAGGCTGCACGGAAGTTGCAGTATGGCATCTTTTGACGAATCACTCAATTATCCTCCAAGAACAGGTATTGGGAAGTTTAATTGAGTCTAACAGTGACAAGTGATGTGCCGTTGCCAACTTACGTCAATTGGGTGGGTGGGGGGGAAGAAGTAATTTCTCTACATCTACAGCATCTGATAAAATAATCAACCAAAGGTGTGTTGGTCCGCTGATCTGCAAGGCGATCGATGTGGTGGTTCTGATCTTTCACATGAACTTCCATATGTGGTGTAGCAATTAGACATCAATTTTGTAGTGAGGCAACTTGAGAAGGTGTAGTGCACGTTCTAAATGCAGTGAAAATCCCCCTTCCACACTTGTCGTGCCAGATCGTGTAGTTCATTCGAGCCTAGATTGTGACCATCAAATGGGGCCACTTTCAATGCAAGTGACATACCATACCATACATGAAGGACCATAGGTGGGTAAATGCCGCCTACCTGTCGTTATTAGTCAAGGTGGGATAGAATTTGTACAGTATGTCGGTGTTTTGATTGACATCAGTTTCCTCTTTGCACTCCGCATGTGTGTTCTATTAATTTGACCCCTGCACTAAACTGGCTTGTCATGAAATTTTTGGACGTATTCTACATTTTTTTTTCGCCCTCCAGTTGATCTGACCCAACTGCGGCTGAGTTGCACAGAGATGAGGATGAAGGAAAACTCTCTGCCTCCTCCTGGTACCACAGCTTCCGCTAGCTCTACAGCAGCACTGCGGACGTATGAGAACATCGACCCTGCTCCTCCTCCCATGATGCCACTTCGTCCTCCACCTGTTATTCTACCCACCTCGGCTTCTGCTCGTAAAATGTAGTTTACGTCTCCCTCCTTGCCCAATGTTTTGGAGTCAATAGAAGACTTACCTCAATCCATCTTTTTAATCACAAAGCAACTTTATGCCTTATTTGTCTTGCCTTGTTTTTCAGGATCCGCACGGCGGAGGTCTGTTTGAGCCGAGTCCACAATATGCAACTAGTGTTTTTACTTCTGACACTGACATTAATTGAGGGACTGAATCGCGTATCACCCTCATAATCAACCGCTTGAGCCACCTTGAGGCAATTATTTTGCTTCTGTCGTCTTCTCTTTTTAGACCAGAAATGAGTGAATACGGGTGTCATTTGTTCCGTACCAAGAGATTGTTGTCGACGCTTGTAAATCAGATGGTCTGATTGCGCACAGAAGAGAGACATGCACTCATCCCTTCTTAATGCGTCATCGCAGACGCATCCATGCGCTCAAATGCCAGTTGGGACTAAGTTGGAGTGAAACGATCCATCAACTCGTCGTTGGTGTTGCTTTAAGGCTCCAAATGAAGGGAGCTGCTGAATGTGTGAGATGAAGATTCACAGCTCTAGTTCCATAACCCTGCAATGGAAGCCTCCACTTTGGTGATGAGCAGCAAGTTGGAATTGTGGGCGTTTCAATTTTCACTGGGACGATGATCGTAGGGGCTTCCACACCCAAAAAGGCATATCTTCAGATCAGACAGGTGGTTTATGGCAACTCCAAATGCTGTGCTAACCTGCTTGTGGCTCCTCCCACTTTGTTGGGGCAACAAGGTCGGTCCGAGTGAGGCAGCAGTTTAACCAATGTCAGAAAGTAAGAAGTAGAAGCGAGGTCAGGTGCTGGAGTGCTGTAGCTCTTTGATTCGACGTCGATGCACGTCAAAGAAGTGTGAGTTGGGTACATCTTTCACTTTCCTTTTATTCTTCATTCCATGCACCACGTAACCAACGGATCCAAATCAATTTGGAACTCACTGAAAGCTCAAGTATACGATCACTTCTGATCTCAGTTTTATGCCTTATTAGGTGGAAATCAACCTATTACCTAACTAGTTGGTATAAATATAGGATAATCTTTGAGTGCTGAGAACCTCTGTAGGTCCATGCAGCCCTCTAAATTCAAATCTCCAGCTTTTACCATTTTTTGTTCCTGAATGAACTAGAAATGTGTCCTATCGCACAGTCCTCTTGAGTGGCTGATGCTATAAATAAAGGGTGTTTAAGGACCTTTCAAATCCCTCTTGGTATTCCACTCTCTGCCCATCGAAAGCCCTGATCCTTTGGTTGATGCAGATGTGACCTCGACAAGGTCCGAACACGTTTTGTAGACACCGGCTTGAAGTAAAGGCAACCCATTCAGAGAGTAGATGCATTCGAGTGCCACAACCCCCTTTCTGCGTAAAAGGAAATCCATCAGTCAGAACACGATTTTTCCATTATTCACAGATTAAACGTGCCCATGGAAGTACTATTCCTCTCGAGGGGATATCTCCAATCGACATCACATAATCACCAGACTTAGCATTAGCAGTAGATGATAGTAACTAAGATATGGAGTTTGGTGGACGAGTGGGATGCATGTGGAGATTGCTCTGAGGATCAAACGGGACAGCGCTGCAAGCACAAAGACCACGGTAGGTCAAGAGTCTAGTTGAGAGATGGTGGTGCTGAACAATGCCGCGCATAAATTACTTAAAAACCTTACTCCACTTCTTCATACCCATTTCCAAAAAAACAAAAAAAAAAAGAATAATAACGCTATAAACTCATTTTATTGTCTGAAATGGATGTCTGCGATTAACCACTCGTAGATCCCAATAAGTCACGAATTTTGAAGGCGGGACAATTTTGAGACAAAGAGTCCCCTTTAAAAGCAGCAAAACAAAACCCTATGGACTCCGTATTTCACAGCAAAAACAAAAAACTGGACTCAATGCAAGCAACTGCCAATCAAACAGTGCATCAACTCATTTTTGCCTGCGACTACCAGCACAAATTTTAATTTCCGTAACCCTTTCTTTGCAACAATTGTTATCACTTTTGTCAAGTTTTATAAATGTGTGTGAAAGCAGATCTCCCAACCGCTATCTGCAGTGAAGCTGAGAAGAGGAACTGTGTAGAGCCCATGTTCCTCCACTGCCTCCAGCAATTTCATCAAGGCACACCATTAACTGTGGAGCGGTTGAGGTGAAACCCCAAAGCTGTGCGTCTTACCGAGCAGGTTTCAGATGCCTCTTGAAACCCGAACTCCTTCCACTTAGCGTGAACTCATGAGAACGCCTTAAGTCAACTCACTTCGCATTGGAGTCACAAACTTGACTAAAACCTGCGTCGCCCTGTTCCCACGGCAGTTGGTTTAGGCGAGAATGAAAAGGAAGCTTTAACAAATCCAACAACTCGCGTTTCTGGACACAATGTAAACAGCGATTTAGCTGTAATAATAAGAAAAATTGGACCTTTCTTTTCTGTGCTTCTGATGGATGTGGCTCATGCCTAATGCCGATCTTCGCCAGAAACATGCATGAAGTAAACGACTTCATTCGCCGTTGAAAATATTTGGCTCGTGTACATGTTTTCCCTTCATTTGAGCCCTCGCTGTAATGCAAGTCCTGAATTAACCATATTTTCGGGCGTTGTTGAGAGCATACAAGAAAACCAGAAATCAAGGAGGCATGCAGTAACAAGATTAAGCCTTGCTGCAGGTCCACT
The DNA here is from genome assembly GCA_900622495.1 of Hydatigera taeniaeformis. NCBI lineage: Eukaryota > Metazoa > Platyhelminthes > Cestoda > Cyclophyllidea > Taeniidae > Hydatigera > Hydatigera taeniaeformis. Next base: position 16,759 of record UYWX01000244.1, read on the forward strand.
TTTATTGCTATAACTTGATTAGGGTTTGCAAAATGAAATAATGAATTTTTATCTAAATAAATAATTGGAGCCTCTCGAAAGTTTCACAGTGACTTAGGTGTCACGATCTGAGGGTAGAAAAATGCACTACAGACATTATAGGGAATGAAAGGGACGCCCACGACATGATCCGCAGGTGCCACCGCCAATCCAAAATTTTAATAAGAATCAAAGCGTTTTATAAGGATTTAGGGAAGAAGGACTTCATCGTAATGAAAATAAAACCACCTTGATAGACCGACTACAACGTGGCATAGGCTCTTGCGACCTCTGAATTCTTGTCGAGTTGATAAGGGGAAGACACTTTGGACTTATGTAATGGTTTGGCTGTTCTTTCATAGCTTGACTAACGACGAAGGCGCTCCAGTCTCCACAATTATACCTTTGTGAAATGGCGCCTGAAGCCTTGCTAGCAGGCAGCCAACTCCCCCTGAGCACACCGCTCTGACTTGCCATGGGCAAACGTACAACTATTCGACAATTTTCTCCATAAATGGATCTAGAGTTACAACAATGCAACCTTGAGATGAATAACGGAGAGGATGAAGTGAAATAGCAAAATGACTCAATTTGGCTGTGACAAGTCTGCAAGGAAAGTTATCCATTTTAGAATGATTTCCTACAACAATAAAATGCCAAAGGAGAGAGCAATCACGGACAGTTACGACCTATATTTACACAGTCTGACAGTATTTCAAAGGAAAGAAGCAGAATTAAGCACTATTTTCGTTCCCAGCTAAACAATTCAAGAGATTTATGGGCCTGAAAAAATAAATTGAATAAGAAAAAATGGACTGAAAAAATGGTACTTAGACTTTGGTTTCGTTATCCAAAACAACCAAATAGAACAGTTTAGTCACGTAGGTACGCTTGAGAGTTGAATCAATTTAACAGAAGGATGCACAGTGCTCTAAAGCCTCCACTGCACATTCGAAAAGTGACAAATGCTCGAAAGTAATTAGGAAGATTGTCTTAGTTAAGAGTGCTTACAATGTGTGGAAATCACACGCATACCCACTAAGCTTATGCCTATGAGGAGCGCGTAAATCAAATTATGCGGTAGTTTTGGTATCGCCTATAAAACCACGCTAGTTGCACATACAACGGAGTAGACGAGGAGGAAGAAGCGAGTTTAAAAGCAGCACCCTCACCATGAACACCATCTGCCGATGCAATCCCGACCCTACGTCATGCGCCAACAAACCACATTTCGTACGGATGGACCTTGATGAGAAAGTGGAGTCCTACTTTCTCCATATTGTCTACGAGGCCTGTCAATGCTATACTGACCCCGTCGACCTCTGCACCGCCATCAAGCAGTGTCTCGATCAGAAGTTCGGTCCCATGTGGCATGTTGTTGTGGGTCCCGAATTCGGCAGGTTAGTCGATTCTTCAAGTTCCTCATTTTGATCAGTGTGAAAAAAAAGCAAGTTAAGTAATGGTCCATGTCATCGCTGCTTCAGAAACGCAGCGTATTCAGTTAGGTTCAAACAAATCCTTTTGGAATGACAACTCAATCGCAATTCGCTTACCCATTTCTACCGCAAAACAGTTAGTGTCAAGTGTGGGCAGCAAATTTTAATGCAAAATACTCCGCCATTCAAAGCCTTCCTTCCAAAGTAACTTTCACAAATTCAAAATTCTACTTAACGCACAAAACCCACGACAACTTATGCAAGGAGCGTACCTACAGCAAGACCACTTGAAGACTCAGGGACATTAATTTGTCACCAGTTAATTCGATCGATTCAATTAACCAAGTGTCATTCAGAGCAGATTTGGCAGACAGAGAGGAGGGTTGCATACACGCCCTCATGAGCACGCACGCCTCAGGCCTAGTAAATTGATAGTGGCATCAATCGAGGACCAATCGGAGCACGATAGTGCGTTAATGAGCACGTAGGTGGCGAGTGAGAAAGAGCAGAGAAAGAGAGAGAGCGAGGGAGAAAAGGCAGGAGTGGTGCCGAAAATGCCAAACTATCGCCAGACCCACTGCGCCACAGAACCATGCAGCGATTACTCTAGCAAGCCTCACTTCCTTCGACGATCTCTTGACCCCAATGTGGAGTCTGATTTCCTCTACTATGTGCGCCAGGCCTATCAGAATTACGACGATCCAGAGGAAATGTGCACGGCGTTGAAAACGCGCCTCGATGAAAAATATGGTCCAACTTGGCACGTCATTGTTGGCGACTACTTTGGAAGGTAGGCAATGAATTGTGGATTCACCGACAAGTACTGTAGCAGTAGACACTAAAATAAAAAAATTGATACAGATTTCCATGCTCATAGGCGTTAAAACCGTCAAGAATATTCTAGAACAGTGTTCAGAAGTTTTAGGAAACCCATGTGAAACGCATTAAACCATCGACTTCAACGCAACTCACATCGACTTTGCCTCAGACTCGCAAATCATGCCTAATTATGGAAAACAAAAATAGCAAATTTAGCATCTCGATATTAGAAGTCTGAAGACTAAAAAAGATTTCATTGTAAAAAGTATAATGATGAGAACGTGCTTAAAGCGCTGTGCTGTACTGAAGACATGTTCAAACAACATTGCCGAAAATTCTATGAGGAGAAGCAAATGTGGTAAGTCACGAGGTACCAATCACCTATTTAGTATAGCACAATCTTCTCTCTCGAGTTGGAATTGATATGTGTACTAAGCAGGCTAATGAGTAAAACTATATGCGTGGGTCTGCCTAATTGGTTTTGGTGAAGCCAACCAACTAATTTTTAGTTCAACAAAATCGGATTAAAAGTTTCTTCTATGTGAGTAAATCAACTTGTCAGGGCAATTATTGCATACGACTATATGCCATAGAATTTTTCAGTTAAATAGTCTCCCTTAAGGTTAACTCACACTTTTGAATTATCGATTTTAAATTTCAACACAATTGCAGATGGCACGCTGCGGGAGCATAGGTCATGAAGTGAGATCCTGTGTTGTTTTAGTCGTATTTATTCTAAAATGGAAAATTCTGCTACAATTCTCGTACATAAATGCATCCACCCGGTTAGCGTATGATATGCGTTCGTAAATTTGCTTGACCTACTAGAACCTCTTTACTGACCAAAAAGTAATCAGCAAGGAGGTGAGCAAAACCTAATTAAGATCAGGGCTTTAATTCAATGTTCCTTCATCTATACCGTCCATCTTTTCAGCCACTTCGAGCACGAACCGAAAGGCTTCTGCTATATTACGTACCAAGGCCTCTCTTTCCTTATGTTCAAGTTCGGCTAAGCAACGAATATTGCGTCAACCTTCTCCTGTAACCTTCTAGCAAATCTTACTGTCTTCATTACTTCCACTTATCTTTGTGATAGATTACACTGATGCCATAAAAGGATGCTGTAATGTTGTTTGATAAATAATGGTATTGGGGGGGGTCTTATGGTTGGTAATGCTTTTCGAATATGAGAAATTACTTTAAAATTGATTATCAACAGGGTTAAGAGTACTTTGTCCGTCCCGGTTTGTTTTGCAGAGGAAGGACAAGTTTAATTCTGTGGATGCCTTAGTTACCGCCTCTATTTAAACCGTTGTAAGCGGAGCCAAGTGGTGACTCCATCGAAGATAGAGTGAGACCATTCGAAACTTGTCTGGCTATCAAAACATTAGCTAGATTATCTGGACATCTAGATAGCCTCTAAACAAGCCTAGAACAAATTTTCCTGAAATGAGAATAATCCATTAAGAGAGCAGATAATTTTGCCTTAATCAAAATTACCAAAAGTTGTAAATAACTTAATTGCAATTAGAACTTGACCCTCTTTACATAAACTTGCATGACCGTCTTTAATTATGTTCTGACCTTAAACTATGCCGCGCAGTCGAAAAGTATTTTAACCAAAAGAAAACGGTGCTACCAGCTATCTCCAGGTCATACATAAGAGATCCACTCAATCTTGCCCCAAAAAGCCGACTTTGCTAAGTCTAGACGATGACTACACCGCATACTTTGCATGAAAGGCGCATACAAACCCCTAATTTCAAACCCATTTCCTGCATATCCTAGTGAAATGACTTAGGTTCCTCAAATTCATAATCTTAACGGCGCTTGTCCCGGTAGTCCTGCGAAACAAACAGTCTACTTATTAATTAAGACTAACAACAAAACCTTACTTCGCATTTCCAAGCGTATTCAGAAAGAATTATTCCTCCCCAGCTGTTCTGCAGACTGTAGCACGAATAATGATGGAGAGGCACCGCAAAGGCTACAAAGTAAACTCCCATACCAACCTTATTAACATTACTGCGAGAATGGGGGAGAGAACCCCCACTCTATTCCCCACCGTGATCCTAAGTGCCCGCCTAAAAGGAGCTGGAAAATATTGAAAGAAGGCAAAAAAGTTTGTCTAAATTTACTAGTAAATAGAATAAATAACTTGTAATACAAAAAAGCGTCTCTGCGTAAATGAAGGCAGAGATCAGCACGAGTGAGTGGAGCGCTTGAAGGACTCTGAAAAGGGGAAGGATTGATGAGATGATCCTCCTGAGAAATGACATACAATACGATGGAACAGATAAATTTGTAATTAGGATGCAGACTCTTCAGGCAGGGAGTAGATTGTCACCGAGGCCAGATACCCGTTTTGCGGAAGCACCTATAAGGATAATGAAATACAGTGTCGGGCGTGATTGTGACCTTATAGATCGCGCTTTCTGGTAGGCAGAAAGAGGGAATGCGAATTGCTACAGTCTATCTAGGAGTGCAGCTAGGGTACTTCTGGATCTGTCATTTGTTCATTCGCGAACAGAAATATAGCAGAGACTACCAACGTCAGAAGCTATCTACTTCCGTTGGAACTAATTACTGCAGGAACGCAACCATCGTCTGATGAGCAACTCGGCCATGGAGAAGAGAGCAAACTGACCTCGAAGATGAGATCACGATAGTTGTAGGCGTTGGTCACGCCGAAAGGATTTCTGCGAGCAGTGGTCTCCTGGTGGATCACCACGGGCTGCTCATTAATCACACCCTCCAGCAGGGATTGTATCTGACATCGAAATGAAAAAATGGACGCAGCTACTGGCATTCAGAGGGCTACAGTATTCAAAATTGAAAGTCTAAGAGGCAAAAAATTCAGTGCGAGAAGCTTCCAGATGTTAGTCACTGCAACCGAAGCAAGCCAAAATACTTCCCCAAACTGAGGGCTAGGATCGAGACGTGATGGAACGCAAGAATAATCACGAAAGCGGTCATACTTCCCAGTCTCTCAAACAACTCGGTCTCCAATATCGGTAAGTCTTCTAGACTCTAGCAATAAAAAGATACCTCTAGTTTCCTACGCCTTATCATTACGAATGACATGAGGAAAGAGCAGAATATCGCGTGAACAGAAGCACAGGTTACCTTCACGAAAGGGTTGATAACGACTGACTTGACTTCACCGTCGTCGGAGGTGATTGAGAGAGGAATCTCGAACATGCAACGGTAGTAGCTAAAAGTGAAAGTGAATAAGTGAAGATAATACGAAGACTATGGAGAGTCTCCCTCATGGGCGGATGTCCTAATTTTGCAAACCGAACGTTGCCTTCTGCAATACTGAAGATAATTTAAGTTTCCCTCTCGCGAATCATCAGTGCGTTCAAGTGGTAAGTAAACAGAGGATAGCCACTCACGTGTTGAAAGTGTATTCCCCAGGTTGATTGGTGTGAAGCACAAAGGTGATAACACGATGTGTCCGCGCCTCAAAGAGGACGTCCACTCCAAGAGTGAAGTAGTTGTAGAAGTAGTCGCAGCGCTGCTGTCGCAACTTTCGATAGGACTGAGGCAAGTGGATCATCATCTTATCTTCTGTCTTGTAGTACACCCGACTCGGTGAACCCAGTGCTGAAAGCACATCCTGAGTAAGAATAAGGCAGATAAGCGAATGGAAGAGGAGACGAGAGCATGTATTCAAAGTCGACCAAATAATCATGGCGCAACCCGTACATATCCAACATCAGCCGATCTACATAATCTGCTTCATTGACGTACTTCTGCATTTCTTCAACCAGAAAGCTTTGCAAGTGCCTTCCAATGCTCCACATAGAAATAAAATAAAAATAATGGTTTTCTGAGATAAACGATAGTTTCTTGCAAAATTATCGTGGCAGTATGAAAATCAAAGATGCAGAACTTGAACGTGAAAAAATTTGTTCCGAATAAGTCTTCTAAGGGCAGGATGAATACATCAAAAGGAGCTTA
>UYWX01000245.1:0-22718 GCA_900622495.1 Hydatigera taeniaeformis
CAACTTGACGTTATATGATTGTGGAATGGCTGCAGGTGGATGTTTGTATGATAGACAGGAAGGCTAGTTCATTGAGCGCACACACACGCACACACTTAACGAGTGTGTACGTGCGTAGGTGCGTGCACAGTCATCCTTATAAGCCACTATCGCACGTTCTTGACCTTCATAACCACTACAGGCATGTTTATTTGCACGCAGTCGTTTCTCCTCAACATGACCTTCAACCGATGCTCGCTCACCCTCGTCCTCCTCCTCGTGCTGCACAATCTCTTTGCCAGTGTGGCCGTTGTTCTGCCTCCCTCCGACGGCAAGACCCGCGGTCTCCAGTCTTGGGAGGACTTACTTCCCGAGTCCATTGATTGTGACCAATTTGTTGACGCTCCGGAGTGTAGAAATCGCGACATCATCAGACGCAGATCCACAGAATGCACTTACACGGTGACCATACGCTCCAAAATCTTTCCTGAGGAAGAATTGGAAATGTGTGCTTATCCTAGACGTTCACTACCCTGCCGAATGAATGGCAATGTTGTCTGTGAGGTTCCACCCATGGAGGTGTCAAAATTTGACCTTATGATACTCTATCTCATTAACCACGAATTACAGGCACGAATTCTACGTCTGCAAAATCAGCATGAGGCGGGTAGAGGTCTCAGTGTTGATCTACAACGTGAGATTGAGTTGATGATTGCGGATAATATGGCTTGGATGTGTTCCAGAAAGTGCAACAACTCCTCGTGTGAATTTAGCGCCGAGTTGCAGACGCATATGCGTACTGTGGGAAGCATTCCAAGAATGACCTCCCTGGTGACCGAATATCCTCTCTTCCCTCGCAGCTCACGTGTTCAACACATTCGAATTGACCTTCCAATTGGATCGTTTGAGATATCCCGTCTACTGAAGAAGAAGGCGGCATTTAGGCATCTAGCTGTCTCCTCCCTACCCCTCACAGTGTCGTGCCTCAAAAACTGATCGCACATATAAAGAAATACGCCTTGGAAAAAAGACGATCTCTCCTCTTTCTCGTGTCAGTTGTTGCATTTATTAAAACATGTGCGGTTGAAGCAGCAGTAGTACCTGCGTACCACTGACCGACTGCTTTCACCCATTCACAGCGTTGCTCTTTCTCTCTACTCCCCCTTCTCCTTCTTCCTCTTCGGCCCTTTCCCTCCTTCCTTTCCCCCCCCCCCAACCCCTCTGTTTCCTTCTCTGACAAGATTTCCAATTTTGCCTCTGTGTCTCTTCCTCCATTTGCGTGTATTTCTGTGTTTGAGTACGTGGTTGTGCTTTTGACCAGCATTCCATGTGATCTTGTGTGTCCTATTTTGTGGTGTCTATGTCCTATTTACCGCCCGTCTCACACCGACGGAATGAGATAGTTTGACAATAATTATATTTAATGGCTACCTTTTGTGGCATGGCTGTTGATGATATATTGGGTGGTCGTCTGCCTCCTCGGCCAGAAGGGGCGTCGAAATAAGGCTTCCCTCGAGGGATTCTCCTTTATGAGGCTTAGCCGTAAAACAATGCTCCCTAGGTTGTTTATTTGGGTGGTAATGGAGGTCTCTTCACTCCCTCTGAGAGTTGTCTAGTGATTGTGTTTAATCAGAGTCAGTAAGAAAGCAGAGACAATAAAACATGCGGATAGGTGAGCAATCTTCTGGCCGCCCTCACCTACAAACGTTCAAGTGAGCATTGAGAAGAATCTCATAGCATAGTCAAGTCCAGGGAACCATCACCAAATGTAGTCACGTGTGATGTCTATCTCTGGTGAGGTCAGGAGTCCATCACACGGGCCACCGGCTAGCCAATTACTCCAAGTTCATGCGTCCGTGGTCACCGAGCCAGTACCGGAGCTGCATAACTCGAAGAGTGTAACTGGAATGCACTACCACTGTCAGTAGTAGAAGCATTTGCACACAGATGAACAGGGCTTTATCGCTCTTTGGTGTTGGATTTAGAGGTGTCACATTCGGCTGTTACTAAGGTCTGCCTCGCATGAATCGCTGTAATCGAATCGCCGGTTTGAAACCTTTGAAAATGCATCACCGCGGGACCATACATTGGGGGTACATTCGAGGGCCTACGTGTGTAAGCCGTTCTGGGGACGGCATGATGCACACACGCACCAGCTCCATGACCGGAAGTTCAAATGATTGATGGGTTGATGACAATGCCTCCCTTCGTACTCTTTAAAGCATCAAATGTGACACACGTCAGAGGCATGATGTTAGGGTAAATGAATTGCCGTTAAATGCCGGTGCATGTTTTCGGTTTGAACAAAAAAAATGCGGCATTCCATTGTCTAAATCAAAATCTTACTACCACCCTCCAAGTTTTGCCAAGCCCGTATTTACCGCGGGAAATTGTTGGTTTTTGCTTCATTGACACTTGTGCGACTTCAATGGTACTTACTCCTCCTCCTCCTCCTCCTCCTCCTCCTCCTCCTCCTATTCTTTCCCCAAGTATCGCATCGAGAGTCTTATACCGCGTCATTTCTCTAACACTCATCCATCTATATCGATGTCTGATAGAATCTTCTTGATACGTCGTTATTTAGAAGTAACATCTTAAAAGGGGTGGCGACAGCGCAGAGTCGTTGTACTCCACTCATCATATTGTCTAAAGGCTCACTTTGGATGGGCGTGATCGTCTATCAATTCCAATGTCATCAAACTGAGAGGTGAGGTGTTCTGACACGTGTCTAAACTCGCAGAGCGGAACCGCTGTACGTGCCGAATAAAGGATAATTAAGGTCTGTGTGGGTAGATAACATTTGAACAGTCGAATTTACACATGAACGGTTCGTAATAATCTTAATACCCTCCCTCTATGCAGCTCAAAAAGGAAATTTACATTTCATCCAGAGAAGGTAATTCAGGTTAACTTACACACCCCTCGTACTTTATCTTCTTGTTCGACCTTTTGTCCAACAGAATGAAGTAGGCGAGCGTTTCATAAAAAGGTTTTATTACCGCTTACCTAATGCAAGCAATGTGTGCCTCTACGTCGAAGATCCAGCTTGTGAAACTCTCCCCCATTACAGACACTATCGGTCCATCCAGTCAGGCGAATCTTAGCTTCTCAAATTGAAACCAAATTTTAATTTAATAGTTAGAAGCTTTTAGAATTAAGAGGACCGAGGTGGATCTCCATCCGGTCTCTCGTCTCAATCACCTCAAACGCAGAACCGCCTTTCCGCCTCATTACAAGCTCTTGCTTTAGTTGTTTTTAATTTTTATATAAGTTGAGATGCAGACATCGTCTAACTTTTATTTAAACTTGTCAATTCCTGTCTTTTTGCTTTTAAAAGGTGTACTTTTGACTATGCCTCCTTCCTCTCGCTTTATCAGATCACCACCGCATAATTGTTCGCCTTGTTTGTGCTTCAATCAACCGAAATGATGACTGGCACATGCGTATTGACATACCACCAAACTCCTCATATTTCCTCACCCCTTCAGGGCCAATTACAGACTAGCTGCATGGAGGTCAATGAACTTCACTGTGATTGACAGTGAGAATGAGGCGATTAGGGGACATTTTACTGATAACCCCAGTTATGCCATCAGTTTGGACTTTCCCAGAGCACAACAGTTAGGTAATAACGCCGAACCTCGGGGCCATTCACGTGCTAGGCCCACTGGCTCAGATGCCGAGTGACCTCACGCCTCACACTGAGGGCAGTAAAAATTTCTACCGTGTCACGTGCAATCATAACCGCACGCCATTAGACGCCACAAATCGCTCCATCTATTGTGTATGCGCCTCCATTTCTTATCAGTTCATCCATCCGTCTCTTCATTCAACCCGCCACCCGTAGAATTCGTGGTCATCTATCCACACACCGCGGATGCACACTCGGAGGTCAATCGCGTACATCGAGAATCACTTACGAGAGTAATTTAGTGTGGGAGGACTGATAGCAAAACCCATTTTCTCACATCTCTTGTGAATAAAAAAACAGCGATGTGATTAGCTACTCTGCCCCATAAACAGGAGAGAATGCGGCTGACCAGAGGTCGGTGGAGTTGGCAGCACCCCTCACCGTAATAATCGGTTGTGCTGCGGGTTGGAAGAGCCTTGCAAGGCACAGCGAATCACAAAACCTTACAAAAGAGATCTGAATCAATTCCCAGTCAGCATGATAACTATCAGAGACATTTACATGAAAGAGGAGAAAAAGGTGAGGCAGAAGTGGAGACTTATGAGTAGTGAAAGGCTATGAAGGATGTCATTAGCTCGTATTGAAGGAAATTTGAAGACACTTTCACCACTCCCCTCTGCAATGCAGTGTACACGACCTCCCTCGCAGACGTTGGTTAGGCTATGAGTCGGGCAAAAAGCCTGACTTCAGTTGTGCGTAGAAGAAAGGTATCAAAATTGGCACGAAGTTTGGTGCATCGTGCCACCCAGAAGACGAATGGGATGCGTGGGAATTGAAGAGCCTGGGTACTTGCACAAACATCTTGACCCAAAGCCAGTAGACCGCAACACACGCCAATATCTCAACCGTATTTTCAGTTTAGCATCGTTTGCAGTCCCTTTAGTGACCTGGGAGGATGTGAAGGCCATTGCTAACCGTGAGAACGTTGCCGTACTAGTAAAGCCACTTAATGAGGTGGGGAATTTAAGTTAGTCTCATAGTAATAGGAATTTGTATCTGCTCCTCTTTTTCACCTTATTCTCACCTCAGCACTAATTAACCCTCTCTATCGGGCCCCATGGGAGTTAGTGAAGAGGTGGAATAGTTACTGCTGACAGGGTCTTCGCAATGTCACATGTCTAGCATCGCCTCACCTTCTAGCAGCATCCCTGTAGAACAGAACAAAACTGGAGTGATTACCGGTAAATAATTTCATCCCTCCTACTAGGGTACTGTCAAAGGTTATTCCATCCACAGCATTAACTTGCCTCGTTGTTAAGTTCGTGTGTATCCTACCAAGGCGGCTAAAGAGGTTACCAATATAACGCGTGGCTCGACCAAACGCTTTGAGGCGCATTAGATTGCATTTATAGTTCCAGACTAAGGATCTATCCCCAAAATAGAGTGATATGATAGGAGCGAACTCATTTGTCCTTGCGCAGCCTTGGCATAGGAGCCGCGTGAGCCGAATCAATAACCTCGGTGTCACCAAGACACCGACAGGAGGGGAATGCAAGACAAGCACGTGGCGCAACCACAAATACTTGTGGGTGCATGAACCTACTTTTTTTAATAAAAACTTGTCAAGAAATCACCAACAGCGACACCAGCGGCAGTAGGTATTATCTAACCAACACTGGCGCCTTCGCCAGTATGCATTTAAACCAGGCCTTTGTGAGAGCTGCATCACATCTCACAGGCGAGTGGTGTCGCAACAATCAAAAGCTAATTCTTGCCTGTGATATGGATGAGACTCTGTTGACGGAATCTGAGGACGATCAACACTTCATCCTGCGTCCTAAAGTACTCTACATGCTACGCAACCTGCGTGCTCTCTACGAGCTTTGTCTAGTGACTTACTCCACGCGTGATCGAACTGAAGACATTCTACGACTCAAGTTAGATCCAAATGGACGTCTATTCAATGGTCGCGTGCTTTGTCGTGAAGACGTGTTAGCAGGATTTGAGAATAAGCGTGAAGCACTTTTCGCGCATTTGCCTCAAGGTAGGACTAACAAGGGTTTAATGAAGGTTCGCCGACTCAAATCTGGATGCACGGCGAGACCACCCGCCTGGCCCTATATTGTTATGCTGGACGACTTTCCAGCCGCTTGGTCCAACTTCTCCTCCTGCATTCCTATCCGTCCCTTTTTGCTCGGACCAGATGGAGGTGGATCCACCTCCACTGGCAGAGCGTCTACCAAAATCCTGTCCGGTGAATGTGGATACGTACTTAGTGTTTACAGATTTTTAGTCAAACTGCACACAGCTGTCTTCCAACGGGTCAGAACACCTGTTGAAGTGGATCAGAATTGTGCACCACTGCGAGTACGAGGCGAGAGAAGGGCTATGTGTAGGAAGAATAGCAGTGGCAGCAATGGTCAGATGCAAGTAACGGCATTCTCAGCACTGGTGAACCTCAAAAGACGCATCAACTCGGCTCAGCGTTTCCAAAACATGTGCTACGTAGATCCGGGTCAACTACTCACATTCGATTGCATCAAAACTCCCATTGAACGACGATCAAGATCAGCGTTCAACCAATCACGCGTGTATGTCGACTCGCATTAGCAGCACAGGGCGGGTGAGGGTGGAGCGTAGGCGTTGTTGGATCTGTAAAGCGAGAATTTCACTTAGTTGTTTTCATTCCTCTGTGGATTTTTACTTACGCTCCAATATAAATGCCGCTTTAAGCGTGAGTAAAGACACAGATTCGGTAAAGAAAATTTGGTATTTCTTTGATACATGTTTTAGCTCGATGGTGATATGCAATGTTCCCTTTAATAGATGAAGAGTGGAATAAACTGAAAGGTGTCCTCAAGCCACTTATTACCAACGGTTGCGGCAGGTAGAAGGTTTCTCACGAGTTGTTTGCCTTATTTGCTTAGTAGTGAGAGAACCGTAAAGTAATTAATCACCAGGGTATTGTTCTTCACTCCTTATTGTTTGGGAATATACTACTGTTTCGATATAAGTATGCGCACGATCTGGTTAAGAAAGGACAAAGGTTAGTAGTGTTGTGATTTCTTTCTTTGAGTTTCTCTGTTCACATCTTTTAAATGCTCTCCGATGTGGCTTGCACTGTTAATGAGATCTCTGGATCATCGCAATGCACAAATGACTAAAAACAGCACGAGCCACCAAGACTCAAAATGTCATACTAGGGGAAAAAGAGGTATCGCCAGGACTGAAATTCTGCCAAGAGCAGACATCATTTTTAGTGAGTTTGCTGATTCGCAATTCAAGGGCTGAAGCGCTTTTGGTGACGTTGACATTGCACCGCAGAGCTGCTGTATTTAAACCAACCCATTCATTTAGCATCCTAATCGGGATTGGGTGGAGAGTAGCGCACTGCTAATTCTTTCATTGCTTGCGTTATTGGTCCTAGACGAACCTCCAATTCATCCACTGAGCTAGTCATTTATCCCATCGACTCTGTGCATGAGAGGTAAGGGAGGGAAGGCATATGGTCGAGAATACCCAGAAAGATAGGTTAACGTTGCCCTCCATGTATATGCCAACTCACAAACAGACGTGCAAGGTTGCACGAGGTTTAGGGATGATATTTTTTTGTCAAAAACAGCTTTAAAGTACAGTCTTGCACTGTTGGTCGCGTTTTTGGACAGAAAACAGCCACGGTAGGCACATACTGTGGACAATCAAGGCCACTACCAAATTTTTGACAAGCTTGAAGGTCGTCACTGCTTCATCGAGAGCAGACGCACAAAGGTACTAATAAATGATGGAAGAGACACCACTATAAACATGGAAGGGTTGCGAAGCTGCACAGAGGAGGTTAGGAAAGTACTTCCAGAAGTGGAGAGGTCACTGGAGGCGTGGTCCATCCAACATGCTATGCGATTAGGGAGGAAGTAAACGAACCAATAACTGGCCACATGGGTAGTAGTTGCTTTCACTGCCACAGATCTTCAGTGAGCAACAGGAAACAACTATCTTGAATAATGACCTTTGTTTCATGAAAATCTGGGTTAAACAGAGGTTTAGGGAGAACTCCCTTGCACTAAAGATAAAGGCTTGTTGTGGGAGACAGGTGTTAGACATGAAAGTCGCGAACTGACATGGTCGTGTGCCATTCCATTCGGATATGGAATTTCAACTTGCGCCACCTGAAGTTGGCCCTTGGGAAAAATGACTGCAGTATCCCCACTTGCGAGTTGTTGCTGTTGAGAGCCGGCAAGATCATCATCAATGGCATTTGATTAGACAACGCCATCCTTCAGATCCAATAAAGGCATAAAGAACTCTTTTTTGAAGTAGTCAACTGGCTTGAGATTTCTATTTGGCTCGGGTTCAGTTGCCCCCATCTCCTCCCGTCCTGTTCATCAATCATTTCCCCTCCATCACTCCATTTCGACACTTCAGAGGCTGGAAATCCAAACTTCCGCCTTAGAAGGCAAGTTTACAACTACTCCGAAGCTACAGACATCTGGTGAAACATTTGCACTATGGCATAAAGGCGGTAGTTTAACACACTCATCTCCTTTGATTTCGGTGATAAATTGCTCTTAGTTAAATCATCTGACAGGCTAGTCTCTACTCCTATTCTCCTCAACGGAACCCTTACTGTTGCAATTGCCCTTCAAAGTCAGAATGAAGGTGTCAAAAACACCGATTAGTCGAAATGATGGTGTAAAAATAATTGCCTACCAAATACAGGGAAGCCCTGATAGATGATGGAAAGTAACACTTATTTCCCATTCATTTTTTAAATTGTCATACCGACATCCTTGAGTGCTGATAATGTCACCCTCTAGCATCCCGAACATCCGTAGAAAATGCCTTTCAGGGAAATTTGGCAAGCTATCGCCGCATTATTCTGCACTACAACCATTGCACCCCTGTGAAGTACAGGCGAGTACAAAGGACACCTCCTGCCGTACCCATCAGTCACCCACTTGGACTTCCGGTGACGGAGACACTGGACGTGGGTCAAAAAGTACCGCGAGTCCGACCTTTTCTTAAATGACACGCCCCGGATTAATAGATCTTCATTAGCAATGTTTCTGTCGGTGGTCTTTGACTTGGTGGTGTGATTACGACTATGCAGATGAAGCGGCCTTTGTAAGTGCCTAACGTGGCGTGTCTTGTTACAACACTGTTATAATGTGTACTTTATAGTGGATAGGTGCCTTACCGAGTGTGCCAATACCCCTACTACTGACAGTAGTAGTGCACGCCAGTCACGCCCTGCCACTAGTAACGACGCTCGAGCTGTAACTGAACAGTTGCATGTGAACTTGAACTTGCGGAGTGATTGACCCGCTGGTGTTCGACACGACCGACTCAAAGCTCCATCAGAGCAGCACATTATATAACTACGCATTGTTAGAATCTGTGATTCACTTAGTGATTACTTCGCTTGGTGACGCGATGGTGCTGGTAGACAAGATTTTGTGCTAGAGAAAGCACTCACTCCGTTGGCCGTAGATGAGCATAAAAATGATTCGGCAGTTAGAATACGTTACCAGCTAAAGGTAAGAAACAACAGTGACCACGGGCATATGGGCTCATTTTCGGTGACTACGACTACCGACTTGATGCCATGGCCTTTTTTAGCGTCTATGTTCCACCCCAGCCCCTCGGCACTTCACTAACAAACGATATTCCCAAGTGCACCCGTAATGAAACCAATAAGAAAACATTTGCTGGTCTCTTCATTAAACAAGTATGGGATTAACTCTCCCTTTTTAAGACCATACAGAAATACATACCGTTACCCCAAACTTCTATTTTTCTCTCCAACTTCAGCCATAGAAAAACGGAAGGAGAAAAAGGCAAGCCTCCTAGGACTTAAAGCCGCAAATCCAAGGATGGCAAATTTGACTAGCGTTAGCGTTTTAATACTTCAACGTGTGTTTAGACCCCGTGATTAATTAATCAGGAAGGAACCAAACCACACATTAAGGCAGGTGTTCGCACCGAGAGACATAAAAACTTCAGCTGCGGCAAAATACCAATAAATTATAACGGCCAATCACATGCACTCATAGGCTCATTTTTCGCTCTAAAATATTAAGTGAAGTATGATTCTTATAGTGGATCATCCAAACAGCTTAATGGAAAGCTAAATTAGTTAAAAAATCGATCTCACTGTTTAAATGCATCATTTTCATCCACTGAGGACATCCCAGCGAAAAATTGTCATTTTGTGGTGTGAAACTTTTGCAAGAGTAGTGACCAACATAATGACTTTGGAATCCATTTATTTTGAATTTCAATGACAGCAGTGGAACAATAATCTGCAAAGAAAGAATGCAGATAGTTTGACATATCAGAAAGAATTAAATGAATAAATTCAGCAACAAATGACCTTGAGCGCGCAGTTCGAGTGACGTTAAAATGCGATGATGTAGGGCCGAATTCCCCTCGAGGACTCCCCTTGTAACTCTCTTCTGACTTGTCTCGTACCTAGTATTCCAATAGCACTAACCAAAGCACTGGTTTCGCCTATCATTGCAATCTTGTCCTGACCGGGTGTTGCTACTCTTAAGATGAGGAAGGGGTTTCTGCTAATTTGAAAATCTGAGGTTGACTTGGAGGCATGCAACTCATTTGTCGTTTCATGGAAAACCAACCAGGAAGTTTAACATGTCGAAAAGGAACCGTGTGAGGGTTTGGGCGCTTCCTGATGCAGCCTTCTAAGAGTTTTCACTTCCCCAGATAGGAGTCAGGCATGCCACAATTGCCAGCACGTCTCAGGATTTAGTGACTCATAGGGATGATCTGTGATATGTCAGAGCTTCTCACATCACATATTATAATAATTTTGTTCACTTTTTGCCGACATCAAGTTCAGGAGCGATCGAAGTGGGTGGTGTGCAAAATCCTCATGGTGAAGTGTCTAGGAGTGTCCCATTTTCACCGCAGATAAAGGTCTTGGGTCCCTTAGAATTATCACGCAAAAATATTCGCACCTTAGAAGTAAGAAGAACGGAACCAAAATGCAAATGAAGAAAATTAAAGAACAAGCCACACCGAAACGGTCAAGCAAATAAGAAAGCCGATTCGCACAAACTGTTTTCCATTTACAGCAATTGCTGAGTAGTATTTATTAATCAGTTTCAAACTGCCTAATCAACAAATACATAAATTTTTCCCTACAAAAAGACTAAATCACTCTTCGGCTTGATTTGGTTCAGCGCTTTCACTAGGAGGGACCGTGGTTATGACGCGGAGACATTGTTTCACTTGGCGCACAAAGCCTGGAAAGTTGGGATCGGTAAGACAAAGCTTAACCAGGTCTACCAGCTGTTCTGTTGGCCAGTTGGTGTGCCACGCTGCTTCTATTGCTGCCGCTTCTTCGACATCACAATACCGCCCACCCTTCGCCATGGCTGACAACCATTTAGCCACTTGCTGCTCATCTTCTTCTGCTGCTGTTATCACTGCATTTATCGCGGCGTTGTTCGGAGAGGAAGAGCGCTGTTTAACAGATACATGTCTAGCGAGTTCGCGATAACATGAGCGAGCATCGTCAAGTGTCGCGAAAGTGAGGCGAAGACGACGAACATGTTGCCGACCACGTATGTACAACATCAATTCATCATCTAAAAACGTACTCCGAATGAAGCCACTTTCGGTTAAGCTATTTATGGGTTCATATGTAAAATACAAAAAGACGGTTAGAGATTGTTTTACCATATTTTTACATAAGTTTAAATAGACTGAAAGTGGAGAAGTGAGTAAAAAACTGGCTGCTGCGCAAACTCTAGCATGATCAATAAAGTTGTAAGTTTAAAAGACCACAGTTACGCCCACCAATGTTCACCATTTTTATCCATCTTTTGGCCAAAATGAGGAAGTAGGACTCAACAACTTCATTGCCTTGCATGATAACGAGGTGAGCATAATTGGAGAGACGAAGGACGATCGGTGCGGCAACATGATTATGTCTCGTTAACCAGATGCCGTTTGGCGCAGACTCCTCTACCGGGGCCTCCACAGCAGTGCCGCGCTCTATACTGCTACTAACAGTGGCTGTCCCAGACTCATGAAAACAACGATATATTTCGAGAGGCCATTCCTTAGGTTCGCTGATAATTCCTTTCTACAACGAGTATTACAAAAATTCACCTCTTTCATGAAAGCGAAATACGGAAGGCAATGGCCCTTCGAGAGATTCATGAGTAGGACGCGAAATGCAGCTCTAAGGGCAATAACATTATGGTACATTACTTAAAAGAATATTGGCAAAATACGATGGCTATCCGCCATCAAACAGGATCGAATTTATGTTCGAAGGGATGAGCAAATAATCCTACTAGACAGAACCAGAGTAGATGGCAAATACATGAAATATTTTGGTTAGCTAATACAGTTTCACAAACCCAGGTGAAGTACAATCGTACAAATCCCCATGGCTATGAACTTAGCTCCAAATAAACCAAATTAAGAGCACGCAAACTTCGTAAGATTTAGAGCAATAAGCAATCGAACCTAAGTTCTCAAGCAAATTGAGTTCCACTAACCTCACTGTCCATTTCAGAAGTAATCCACAGAACTTCACGCGTACCTCGATAAAATGTACCGATACTGCTAACGGGGTCGTATGATCTTGAAGAACTGAATGCGATTAAACAAAATAATTAAATTTCTAATGCACGGCCTACTAGCTTTTGCATAAATCACTTGAATTTATATTCAAAACCTTTTAAATTGCTTTTAACTGTGTAAAAATTGAATGGCTTATATAGATTATCTTAAAATTTGCTCTAGAAACTGATCAAAGCAGAATTGGTTCAACTAAAATACGTAAAATTAATTGTAATCCCATTCCCAGCAAATAGAAGTTAATGCTACTTAATCAAGGTCAATACCATGCTTGTATTTTTCTGTCAAGTTACCGTTATTTCACAGCCTAATCTTCACCAAATGCGTGGCCATAATATTCCATGCCGAATTTATGTTATACTAACCTTCCTAACTTTGTAGTGGTAAGAAGGAATGGAATGCACCAGTAGCCCACTCATAAGTAACCAAATTGGGGCAATACATATGCATCGCCTTTGTGCACATTACTCTTATTATTTACTTGGTATTTTGCGCTAATTAAGGTGACACTGAAGGTTTCGTCCATTGTGCACGACTTGCACTCAAGGTTCGAGGCGTGTCAGCTAACTCATGCACTATTCTGCGATTATAGCATACCTTCTGGCTGACTATTTTACCGTCATTTCGTCTCCATGGCAGCAAGCTATAATTTGTGGTGTCACTGGTGCTCGTCACGGCTTATAGGCATCTATTTACTTAGCCATATTCTTCTTAGATTCCGAAATGTCTAATTTTGTAATTTAACAAGTAATAAAATTTAAAAATTAAAAGTGTTAACTTTGCTCACAATCAGTTAATTTGTGCCTGCAACTATGCAGGCTCCGCATTTGGTTGCCTTGGCCTCCCAGTTTTACTTACAGCAGCCTCATTGGTCCAGCAAAAGATAGCACCATTAAATAGGACTAATCAAAGTTTTGGATCATGTATGATAATAAAAAACTATATGATATTAATAAAAGAGTTACTGAATACTTGTGCACTCTACACTTCCTACCGCCCAGGTTAGACACAGTCTGCAAAACTCTAAGGCCCCATATTATCGAAATAAGCGTCTAAGCAATGCTCCCATTTTCTCTTTTAGCTCCACAATTCGTCTCCCAAGCTCCTTATATTCAGTCGCCGGTGATGATCACATCACCATCATCGCTATCACCATCTGGGTAGGCGCCCACGAATCACAGCGGCTACCGCTCATTTTGAGTCCATGGACGTTTTCCCTCATCGATGGCTCCTAAAGAAGCAACTACAGATAGTTTTTAACTCATCTCGACTTCAAAACTTTTGTCATTCAAAAACACTTCCTTACTGACTATAAATTTTGGCTCTTGCAATCAAATAGCAGCCTTCTATGCTAAATTTATTTAAAGTGTTCACTGACAGTTATATGCAAAACGAGAACTGCCGCATGCGTAACAAAGGTTTTCAATTCATCAACCGTTGGACTGTAGCCTTCGCCTTGGGACGCTGTGGCATTGTTTGTGATTGCTGTCATAGCGACGAGAGCATATTGTTACTAGCTTTGTAAGGAATGCTTTCGAAAACAAAACCAATCATCTGAGATCTTTCAGACAGCATGACAGGAGGCGCTTCAAGTCCTTTTGCGAGGCGATATGCATTTATTTTAGAGGCATCCTCCGTCTACGGCATCTATTACCAACAGGTGGTAATATTTTGGCTCCCCAGCCTCTAGTGCTTTTCTCCAAAAATGAATGAGGACCCAATGACGACTCGGAGAAGTATCTTCAACAAGTTTTGTGGCAATTTTTAAGGTGCATTAGATGGAAGGACAGAGAAGAGCATAAAAATGGGTGGAGATGCTAGTTTTGCTGATATTTTAAGGTCATTCTTTAAGGGTTCTTAAGGGTTCATTAAGGGTTCTTAAGTCCTGATGCATTAATGCTCATGTCATTGACTCCTCTCAGGGGTTCAGTGACACTTCTAGAAGAAGCCTCAGAGTTCTGAGGCTGGTTACTTGTTTGGTTCAACTCTCATCAAGTCGGATAAATCAGCATTAAATACAAAATTTCGAGGTAGCCATTAGTCAGTTATTGAACATTTTTAAATTCGTTTGCTATCCTCATTGTCTTTTAGCAGAAAACCTTAAGTGCCATACTACTGTGGGGTGCAGGAGCAAAGTGAACAAAAGGAACCGACCACAAGGCGCATAAAACCGCTTAAAGCAGGTGCCGCCCCGTACTTCAAGTTATTTCGATTAACTGCATTTTGTTACGAAGTTGATCGTTGGGATCCACCTGATTCGAGGTCTAAAAGGACTCCCTGGAATGGCTGTTCTGTCACATTGCTACCTACGCTTCAAAACCTGGAAGTCAGTAACGAATATGAGAACAACAGTGTCCGCATGTGCTTCACCCAACCACTGCTGTGAGATGCAACGTCGTACAGTGACTCACTGGGGCTGGGATAAAGAATCATCTTGAAAAAGGTATGAGTGCAAGAGATTGGGCATTCGTCTTTTGATCAGGACCCATCTGTTCCCCTTTGAAATAAATGCTACATATCTATTTTCAAAAGTGATAGCACAGTTTTGCAAAACCTTCGAATCAATGTGGTGCTGGAGTGAATGCAATATATAATGCAAGAAACTTCAAAATATGCAAGACGACATGACTCTTGGTTAAGTTAGAGAGGATGAGTGAGGTCAAGTTAAAGTTTGATAGATCGAGTGGGGTTGACGCCTGCTCAAGATACGGATGCCGTCTGCTTGTTCTTAATTGGTAGATAGAGCTTGAACTCCGCGGGCAACTCGTCCTCTGAGTAGAGACGATCGCAAAAGTACACTCTGCGAATTCTGCAGTTGGCGTGAATCTAAGTGGGTACAAAAGTGACAGTCGAGAAGACCCCAAGAATGCTGAATATAACGCCATGGTAGTTCTACAATTAATCTTGTAAACCTCAAAAGAGTTAACGATATCGGCAGCCAAAAGAAGCGATCAAACCACTCCTAATAACGAACCTGAACCCGCAGTGTTTCAAGATAATTGGTCCCGTATGCACGACGAGTAAAGTCGGACAGATTGAACTGAATCTGGTTCCAGCCTTCGTCAAGTCTCATAGGCATAGTGCAGATAAAAGGCTTCACACGTGTTGTGCTCTGGTAGTTACTGGCTCTGAAGCGACGTCGTATATTCTTATCATCAAGTATCTGCAAAATCTTATATGAGTGCTAGAACGTAATACCTGAACTTCAAAGGTAAAGTATCTTTTTAGGTTCTTAACTATCATCACCAGAAACGGGAGTTTGATCCCCAGAGTTTTGCTCGGAGCTGTGGGACATGATATATATGTAGTGCTAAAAATATACGGTTATACAAAGCTCACCTAACATTCGTGCCCATAATCTCCAAAACAAGGGACTGTATATCGTTGTCCGTAATCCTTTTTATGTGGCCATTTTGGACCTAATTATAGGCATTAAGCATTCCAGTTTTCTACATTTTTATCCCATATTTGAAGCGGTTTGCTCCCAATACTATAAAGAATAGAGAGAAAACCACTCTGAAAAGAGTTTTTGAACATGGTTTGATTATCTGGACACAAGTCTGTGAAGAGATAGAGCCGTTGCCAATTTTCAAAATTAATAGATATCTGTACACATGTAATCGATCAAATTAAACAAACTTCTAGGCGTTTTCAGTTAGCTACACGGAGCATCGTTAATTTGTAATCAAAAGCAGTAAGCCAAACTTTTGTAGGAATTTTGTCTAATACAAATACCCAAATATTATAATTAAAGCATCGATATAATTAAGCTTGCCAATAATGCTCTTTTCTGTCGAACTTCAGCAGCATTTTGAAACCACTGCAGTTTTAGAGCAGACAACTTCGGCAGATAGCAAATGATATTTCGCAAAAGTTTGATCTCCAGCGTTTTCTGCATAAAAACTTAAGTTTGGCTCGAAGCAACCTAGCATCCCTACAGTTCTCAATAAGGTGAGAAAGAAATCAAGTTGGGCAGAATGCATGCATTTTAAGGATGTAAAAGAAAGGATAGGGCCTTGGCATGGCCCGATGGCCAGCTTACATGTACAGGGACCAGACAAGTACCAAAGTAATCGCCAGACATCAGGTGGCCACATAAGCTAAGTATTAAACTGTCTCTAGCTTATTTTGGGTGACTTCTTCGACAACTCCGTCGGCATACCACCCGCACCCACAGGCCAGTCACGCAAGCCAACAGCTACCATTTGATTGAGGAACAGTACGTGTTCTCCTCAGCCCCTTTAACCGAACGTTTTAATGCTAGTCTAAAACAGCTATATGCATGTGTATATTCGGCTCCTATTCGGCTCATCTGCATCCCAATCTCTATTCCTCCTGTAAAAAATGCCAAATAAATCATCTGCAACCAACCCTCTCTTGAAGTCTGAGGTTCAAGGGCCAGAGGGTAGGCAGGCAGCTCTTACAATCTATATATGGGCACTCGTAGTGTCATTTTCAACAACTATAGTAGTAGAGAGAATTCCGGCGCGAAACTTTTCCAGATAGTTTACGTCGGTGTCAATTCACTTGGTAATGGCTTATCTTTGGAGCACGTGGATACTATCGTATAAGTCGCTGAAAAAGGTGTGGATTGCTTTCTGCTGCCACAATTGTAACGTACCGAGACTTCTCACCAGGTAAAGGAAGATATCGTGTTGGGGTGGATACATATATTCTAAGCGAAGGAAAAATAGTTTAGGCCCGGGCGCGGCTGGAAGGTCAACCCACGCGTACATTGACAAAACGTAAACCAAATTGACCGCCAGACATCATGTGATCACACAAACAAAGCATTACAGCAGTCACTAGAAAATTGTTAGATAAACCACCATCTGAAAATGGGGAAAAATTTAACAAACTCATTTATTGAGGTGATTTGCACGCCTGGTCCGCTAACCACGCAGTTTGTTATCGCCACGATTTGAATTTGTCGACCGATTATTAACAAGCCGATCGCGTAATCTATAAAAACGGTCAGTCCACCACATTTTGAACTACTACTCAGGACTAATACACTGGGTGTCATAATTTGTTCATTTGCCCATCTAGTGCATGGCGGTTTCTTCGGCATTCCTTTTGGTCTTGCCCGCGTGGGCTGACATTCGGGTCAAGCCAAGGCCCTACCCTGGAATACATACATTCAGCCCAACTTAGTGCCTTCTTCTGCAAGGGGTGAATTCTCAGGACGCTACGCTTGTTTATTAGTGACGCTGCTACTGCCAACAACTAATCTGTGCTGAGGTCCGAAATTGACATTTAACTTAAGGTGGTATCGTTTAAGAGCCTGGTAAAATGTGGGCCAAAGGACAAAGCCTGCAGCGCCTTGAGTCTTTTCTACAGGCAGAAGGAGGCGTTAAGTAATGCTGAATGCGTGGATTCTAGACAGAGAAGAAAAAGTTGGGCTTGGTTCATTCCGAAGTCTGGCCCACTCGCGCATGGTTAAGACGAATACCAAATTAACTGCCAGCCATCAGATGGGCACATAAACAAAACATTGCAAAGCAGTTGAAACGAGCTCTGATGTCCACCCTCACCATTAAAAAAATTCTTTGGAGCAACTCTCCCACCATTCACTTTAACTTACGTAACTTGATATTGTAATAGATTATTTTTTGTCTAAACTTATGCCTTCCTTGGAGAAGATCCCTTTACCAGTCTCTCCTTACGCATAAAAGATGCAGCAGACAAAAGAGCACCACTGGTCTAGTCAAAACACTTTAATGTTAAGTGCATTCTATGGTTTACTCAACTTCGAAGAGGATTTCGGGCCCTCTTTTGCGCCGATATTTTAGCATGTTCTCCTCCGCCGAGGACACTGACTGGAAAGCCTCGAGATCAACCTTCCTGATGCACACGAATTCTCCCACACCGCTCAACGCTGTGGATGCTTTACTCGGTCTAAAAACATTTGCCGGCAGCGACGACGCCATCTGCCATGCACAGATAGCGAAAGTGCAAATGAGAAGAAAAAGCCTTTTGCAAAGCATTGTTAAGTGTTGGAGTCTAAAACAAAATTAAAAAAGCAACTCAAGAGACATCCATTTTACAACCAAGAGACAGGTGGAATCTTTGCCTGCCAAAAAGCTCTACGGATAAATGGCAATATTTTAAAAATATTGCCATGTTGAATGTAGATAACCACTGCATAGTAGAGTTAACTTCACACTACCAACAATTGCAAAGGCAATGCGACAACGGTAGGAGTTTTACATTTTGTCGCTATGGCGAAAGAAAGGACTCAGACCTACCCACTCGTGTTCTGATCCAGTTAGGGGGCCTGAGTCCCATTTTATAGGCGGTCGAATGGCCCTAATACAAACATATCATCGAGGGACATATCTTATCTGACAGGAGGCCATGGAACGGAAGTCGCCTCGACGTCAAAGCCAGATGTGAGATTTCCCAGGGGAAAAAAGTGATCAACTGAGTGGGCGGATGCAGGTGAAGTCATCGGTGAAAAAGTAAAAAATGGTGGTTGTCACCATTAGAAGGGCATCGCCTCCTCTTAAGTCATGTTCTCAACAACACGCCGAGTCAATGTTAAGGGAGTTTGGGTTGTTGGCACTTGTTAGGGCAATTAACTCTCGAAAATTGCCCAAATTGGTGAGATTTTATGCATTCTTTGAGAATGTTTTAGCAAATAATTCACTCATTTGTACGCAGTGCCAAAATGTTTCAATGGCCAACATTGTGATTTTCCACAATGGGCTTAAAAATTGGCTATGAATTTAGCCAAATAACCACACCCACGGTTACACACCCCCTTGTAGTTTGGAAAGAACTACGAAGGATGTGTAAACAGAAGCAATGCTTCTGCCAGATACGCATATATAGGACTGGGTAAACACATCAGCCCTGTCATTAAAGCTGTTCCACAAATAGGATCGGGCCACCCAAAATCTTTTTAATAAAAGGGCAAGTAAGAAACAGACATACTTCAGTTTATCACCTTTTTTACATTCACGTTAATTAACGAGCTTCTTGAGCCCAAGATTTATCACGAAGCTAAAAAATAGATGCTCTCATCACCGACCGTTTTACTGCCCATAGCTCAGAAACTAAAGCAAGGATTGTGTGATGAAGCAAGCAAAGCAAATTCATTTCAAATCTCCAAACGCCCACATTTGTAGCTATTAACGAGTGGGCTTTGATCCAAATTAATAATAGAGCTTTTTCACATGCTTCATAAGATAATGGCTGCATGGTCAGTTGTCATTTCAAAAATTTTTACGACACATGATTCGTTCCGTGACATTTCTTGCAGTCTGAAATGTCCTTAGACTCTGAGAGCATATTTAAGAGCGTGCGTTATACCAGACTTCCGTGATTTGTCAGAACAACCTCCCGTCCGTTGGAAGGTCAAGTGGCACTATATTGCTTCTCCCAAGGTTTTAAAATTGGCTCTAACGTTGACGCATCAAACATTTACAAATCTAAACGTAAGTAGTGCCACAACACTTGATAAATTCAAATTAATTTGTAAACATATTATGCACTCTTTTACGCCTGTTCAAAACCATTGAATTGCAATTTCATTTGTTAAGGTCACCGTTGTTCTCTCGTGTCAATATTGAAGTGCTGTCCGCGTTCAAAAGTAGATCATATGCAGAATGGGGATATGTAAGTCGGTTGTGCGTTCTTGGGTTCGAGATTTTTGTTGAATTTCCATTTTTCAAATATCACTTAACCTTCTATCGGTAGATTTCTAGGCATTATAAGCGGATGGGTTATGTACTGTATTGAGCGCGCAAGACGTCATTAATCATGTAAAATTCCTATAATGTTACTCGTACATTACTTTTTTATCATTCTTTCCAGCAAAATTGCTTAGAAATATTCGACCACGATTGAATAATAGGCGGAACGAGAGTCTGCGCCAGAGCTCCTGTGGCAACACGGTTCCCGCTCCGCGCCTGCGTTTTCGATCACCTTTTCATGGGTCGCCTACAGCAGAAAACTTAGACAGTTTTCTTGACACAAAAACGCTCCATGTCAATTTTGCTGATTACGTGAGCCAGGAACGTATCTCTGCAAAGTGTCCAATTAAAAAGGTTCACGCTAGCCAGCTCGCTGCTAACAATCCCATCGAAGACAGGTGGAACTGTGGGTTCATTCAGGTCAGTAATTTCTTATTTTTCTGATTTCTTGAGCTTTGAATTCCTCTCAGCTATTTTTTAACGCTTTAGATGAATGACAAAATATCGAAATTCGTTTTCTCCGTTATCGATGGTCACTCAGGCTCCTCGTGTAGTCATGCACTGGCTTGGATTGTGCTGGAGTATATCGCCGCAACTCTTGTAGGATCTGAAGACCTCGCCACTGCTATAGTTCGTCTCGAAAGTCCACCTCCAGACTGCGAACTGCCCCCTCGGGTTGTGGAACAGCCCATCCTCTATAACAACAAAGGCAGAAATGTAACAAAGCGCTTCCTCACTAATCGACTGCCTCCGCCTGATGTTAGAAAATTCCTC
Organism: Hydatigera taeniaeformis; assembly: GCA_900622495.1. NCBI lineage: Eukaryota > Metazoa > Platyhelminthes > Cestoda > Cyclophyllidea > Taeniidae > Hydatigera > Hydatigera taeniaeformis. Next base: position 20,692 of record UYWX01000245.1, read on the forward strand.
GTTGAAAGACTGGTTATTTTTATGCAGGAACTGACACTTTCGCCGCTGTCAGAAAAACAAATATGTGAGTTCTTATCATTGCAGTGTTTTCTTTTCGATTCTCTTCAGCTTTTGCCCCACTCATGAGCTTAAGTCCATACCTATGTTTCCTTTGATGAAGTCATGTGTTTCATTAGCTTCCTTTTACTCTCCCTCAAGCTTGCCTTGTATGGTCTATGCACTTTTGAGAGTGCCTCACACAGATAATTTGTCTACTCTTCTCCCCTTCAAAGCATGTCTGAAAACCTTCACTCACCTCACACTTTTGCTTCGCCTAAGCAAGTGTTTTTCACTCCTTGTGTGTGCGTATGTGTATTCAGTGAATTTGTGCATGCTATAAAACAGAGCTATTGTTTTGATGTATTTATACGTTGTTTGCTAAACTGAAGCCTGAAGTCGATGGTGATTTGGGGGTCCGTCCTCTTACTTGTACCTTTTGGTTGCTCGAAGGTCGGAAGGTTTGGCGGTGCGAGAGGACGGTTTTGTCTCTAATTAATATAATTTCTCACTGGTTAAATTTCTTTTGATTGCTTTGTACTTTCCTATCTCCATACTATCAAGAAATTGTGCAACAAGTGCCAATTAAGTCCTGCCAACTTTTGTGAGTGGCAAATCCTTGTAAAAATCCCAAGACCGGTAGAGTGCGACACGCCCTTCTTAGTAAAAATACATCTTTACTGATGAAATTCATCCTGATATGGCAACTTTTGCTGCCATTAGATAGCTTGTAGTGTGTCACAACGTCTACTTTCCTTATATGACGCTGTCAACAGCAAATGTGCTATCCAATTTATGCAATGGGAGACAAGCCTTGGAGATGGTCGCCTATTCTTCTCCTTCCCCCGCATTTACTACTCCGAAAAGGTAGTCACGCTGTTTACAACTCCAACGTCGTGATTGCTCTTTGTTTTATTTATGATTTTTTTTAGATAAACTATTTGTGTAAACCGTCTGTATCCCTCGGTCGTGGGTGTATTTAGTTAGCCGGTGGTTCCTCTTTATGTTTTTCATCCATTTTTCCGCTCATCCACTTGTATCTCTGAGCTCACTTCATCAGCGGTTTTTTTGACACTTCCAAGCACTGTTCAGCGATTATTACCAGGTGATTACCTTCCAGTTTGCACTTGGGGTGGTCTTTTTCGTCTGGCATTCACTCCATCCCCACTTTTAGTCACTGGAAGAGTATCGCGTGTTCGAGTTTTGACTCCAAAATTGGCTCACTGTCTACTTCTTCCCTCAAACAAAGTGTTGAAGTGCCTTAGGACTCGTCGTAATCTGCTCTCAACCTCCAATCCATCCAGAAGTCACCTTTCAGAGCCTTCAGTCGACTAGTTTGCTACCTGTTATTTAAGACTTGTCAATTGTTGATTTCCTACTCATTTTTTTCCCTAATAATTGCCGGTTTTTAGGTGAGTTCAAGCGTACAGTACACTTTTGTCCTTGGAGGAATTCATGCGTGAAACAGCAATAGTATTTTCTCCTTCTACCAGAGTCTTCGCCACTTCGTCCTCTACCTACTGCCTTTTCCTTTTGCACTGAAACGGTATGACGCCACCGTCATCTAAACTTAATTAAAGCCTTGGCTCCAGCGCCACACGTAAATGACGCCTCAATTTTCTTATCCAACCCTCACTTCATTCACCACTGGCCTAAATTCACATCAAATCTTGGCGCCTAGCCTCTCCAGCGTCTCTTTTTCTTTGTCTCATTTTTTTTTCCGTTTCGTTCCCAAACACCGCTGCAGTCTCACATTCGTCGCAGTGGCGACACTTACACCGCCTCGTGAATGAGCCATCCTCCAGCAAAGCACGCATGCACGCGCGTGTGTGCGCACGTGTGGGTGTGTGTTTAGCACCATACATCTCCATCCATTTGCATAAGCCTCATGCTTCAGCCTCCCTCCTCCGTTCTCTCGGTGCGTGTGTACACGTGGACACACCCCGTGCATTTGCATACTTCTTAAAACTGTGTGTGTGTGTGTGTGTGTG
>UYWX01000246.1:0-22709 GCA_900622495.1 Hydatigera taeniaeformis
GGCGCTTCTCGTCTCCATCGTGAGGCTACTGACGACTCGTCGTCGCCACATTCGGAATCAGTGGTGGCTCTTATTATGCGTGATGCAACGTACCACCTTGATGTTATTAGGATGCAAAGTATGTAAAGTATCACTTGTATAAGTGTGTTTTTAATTTTACTTAACTTTTTTCGCCTTCCTCCTACTTTTGATTATCAAAATGAATTATTTTTTTCTTTTCTCTTTGTGTTTCCGTGGTTGGTCCTTTTATTTGCTTAAATGCGGCGTAAATTCAACGCCCCTACTGAATACGCAGAAGCCTTTCTGTTATGCTTTACCCTTCATCTAAAAGCAGTAGATTTGAAGGTTTGCCATTGCTACGATTAATATTTGTGAGAAAGCGGGCTAATTGAGAGCTGTTCCAATTATTAGCCTCATTATTGTGGTACCATTTATTTTGGCTTTACCCTAGACCGACTGTGTGTTGCTGCGTTAGTGACATTAAATGCAGTTGAGACCGTGACAAAACCTCCGACCTTAAGAGCAAGGTGGTTCGTGCACCTTACCATACCTTCATGCTCGTCTACATCCGCCATTTTACTCTCAGCCTGTGTCCGTGACGCTCCCAATTTCCTTTACCTTGCCAGAGAGGCGTCGTGTGTTCCTTTACTTTTTTTATGGGTGGAGTCTCTGTGCACGCTTTGCTGAATTGTTTGTTAGCCTTATTGTAGTTTGTCTAGTATGTGCTATGATTTATACACACTGGGGAAAAAAGGTTACGACTAACGAACCACCGCAATGTTTTTAAATTCCCTATTTTCGTGTAAGTAATTTTTTATTCTGATAGTTTCATTTTTTTTTGGTTGAACCTTGAAGCTTGTTTAAAGTCGGCTATTCTGTGTTTGGTTTTTTGCTCTCCTTCGCCAAAAATGATTAAGCATATCTCTAAAATCCACTTCTTCATCCTTTGTAAATCCAATATGCGTCCAGGCCGACAGTGTGGAACGGCTTTAAGGCGTATCGAAGCAATGGCAAAGATGACCTTATAAAACACTTTTTCTGACTATACTTTTTGTTAGAGAAATCACGTCACTGTTTTAATTTTAAGTCGACGCCGGCCACTTCAAACGCTTTAACCTCCCACCTGTGTTTTCAAGGTTACAAATAACTGCCTACTGATTGGACAAATAAGTAGAAAAGATTTTATTTTTGATAAGGTAGGAAGCATAAGCCAAGTACCTAAACTTTATTAGCACAGTTTGTTTTTTTTGTTGGAAAAGACGCATTTTTGATACAGATGATATCAATACATCATCCTAAAGGTCGTATAAGAGTACAAGTTAAATAAAACAACAAACAACGCACGGCTTTTAGTCGTCCCAATCTACCGTAACTGTGGAGAGGCTATTTTCAAACTGTAATATGAGGGAGTCCCTATATTCTCCCTCCCTCTCTTGATATTCTCCCATTGATTCCATTGTTGTGTCGCCTCTGCCAAAGTCTTCAATTAACACTGAACAACAAGACCTTTCCTCCTCTTGATGGCTACTGTCGAAGGTTAGTAGACGGGAGCGCCTGGGTCGTGGAGTTGGACGAAGCGTGAGTGATGGATCCGATAGGCAGTTTGTATTTTTGTTCTTTTTTACACCCTTTGTGTTGCATTCCGCCTCAGATGATGGTTCTGGAGTTATAGACGAGATTATAGAACTGATTGGACTTATTTCAATGTTGCCTTGACGTCGTGGTGCAACCCTATGTCCTTCCTTAGTTTTAAAAGCAAACCTTGATCGTGGCTTTCTTTTGAACATACCGCTATCACCACCTGCTCCAATTTTCGGTTTCTTTTCATCCATCATCCACACATTGCTTTGTTGCTTTTGTTCTGACTCACAGAGGCCACTAAGTGATTTGCCAATCTCCTCGTAGTCGTTGATGATGCCTGTCAATGTTTCCTGAGCTTCAATGAATTCCGATTCCTCCAAACCCTCGGCGACAAACCAGTGAACAAAAGCTCTCTTTGAGTAGAGTCTATTGAAGTGGTCAGCGGTTCTAACCCACGCCTCACGTATGCCAACATTATGGGCAAACATGTTGACACAGGTAGAGTCTAGGCCTGGAAAACCTTCACTAGGAACTTCTATTGGTGGCGTAAAATTGAGACCTGTCTTGAATCCAGTTGGACACCAGTCGACAAATTCAGCCTTCTTGTTGCACTTGATGGCTTTGAGAGCCTCATTCACCTCGTATGGTGAGACATTGCCTCGGAAGAGCAGCGCACATGCAATGAAAGGTTGATTGCGAATACAGACGCTAGAAAGTTGATTATCCTGATCGTAGATCCTCTCCAGCATTTGACTCACACTGGGCGTTTCAAACGTTGCTGTCATTTGATTGAAGAATGGTGCATACGCCATGGTAGGGAAGTGGATGCGGGGATAGGGAACAAGATTGGTCAGCAACTCGCCTACCTCCACTTTCTGCTGTCCCATGAAGTTGTACCGATGGGATAGGCATTGAGCATTGATGAGACGGGCTAGCAGCCGATTTGCCAATGTGTATCCGGCCGAATTGGGACCCGAGTGAACGTTCACGATCCTGTGAATGGCTTGGTTATCTGCCACGGTCACACAGTCACAGAAGTCAATGGTGGAGGAGGTATGCAGAGTGGCATTGTAGGGCTCCACAATAATTTGCGAGAACAGTGGAGAGGGATAGATTGCAGTCGCTAGACGATGCTTTGAGCCGTAGTTACATGCGAGTTCCTCCAAAATGGCTGCAGTTAGCCCTGAACCCGTGCCTCCGTTGGCTGAATAGACCAGTTTGAAGGTATTGAGGCAGTCGCATTGCTCAGTAAGAATGCGGATTCTATCGAGCACTCCGATAAGTCGACATTGCGATTGGGAGTAATAGGCTCTTGCGTAGTTGCTGGCTGCATCCTCTCGACCACTGAAGAGGTTGGAGGAGTTCCATAAATTGCGGTAATGACCGACACGAACCTCGTCTAAAAGTCAATTTTAAGATCAGTAAAATTAGACTCAAATTGGGAAAAGGGAGGGAATCCGGTTAGTGATAGATGAGTTTGAGCGGTTGGATGCAGTAAAGAGACGAATGGGAGTACGGATAGGTAAGCACTTAAGACACTGGTGGATACTACTTAAATTGACACTTAGTAGACTTGCCTTCTAAATCAACCGTATTGTCTATCAAAACAATTGTTCTAGAGACAAGAATGGTGCCCAGAACAGATATAGATTCATTTTTTAAGAATATAATTCACATGATAACCAAACTTACCAACAACTGTTGGGTCCAGATCGATGAGAAGGGCTCGAGGCGTGTAATTTCCGTTGGAGCAGTGGACAAAGAGCGAACCAATGCTGATACCGTCATCATGTGTCAGTGAGACGGGCACACCGTCCCTTCCAACATTATGCTCGAGACAGGCCAACTCCCACATAGCATGGCCCACTTGGATACCCGTCTGACCAATGTGTAAAAAGATGATTTCTCGCATAGTGGCAAGGGCAGTACGACTTTGGAGGTGTGAGCAAGTGTGGAGGACGGTCAGACGGATGTGTAGTTGAACGAACAGATAGACTGCCAAACACGAGCCTTAAACACTGCGATCAATATGGATTGCGGCACATGACAGCTGAGTGAGGCGTTTTCGCGGTCCTGTGGTGAAAAGGTCGTTCATGCCAAGCGTAGAATAGGGGTTCTGAGGGAGAAACACGGCAAAGTAAAACGATTGATGGTAGATTTAAAAAGTTGTAGGCTAGTTTCGGTACGCTGGCACGCGTCCATCCACCAATCCAAGTGCTATTCAACCGACCATTCTATTCCGCTCTCCACTCATTTACTTATTAAGGTTTCATTTTCTGGATACTTAACAAGATGTATTGATAGTGCCGACTACATTGGCGCGTCAAATGCGGATTTCCGTTGATAGCATGACGCCGACATCCGCAGTACCTCTCTGCGCCGCCAGAATGTGTAAACATGATGTGCTCGCATCGCAACAGCCACCGCAACCGCTGCGCACACAAAAATAAAGCTCTTTTGTCGTGCCTTGCCATTGATTCCTGCCACATCACGTAGATCATCGGCATAGCCGCAGTGCTGTGATGTGCAGTCCAGATTGTTCACTGTCAGACGGATGTTGGATGCGAAGGCAGATTGTGGAGTTGAGGACGGAGTAGGAAATGTGTCTACTACTCTCGGAGCTGTGTGATAGCTTTTACTTGCAATATACCAATCGAAGACCCGTGGTCCCAGATCCAGAATAGGCTTCCAAGCCTATTGGAGAATTGGAAGATCCCTAAATCTCCCCACAGGCAATCACCAAAGGGATTCGAGGTCAGGTGCGTTTAATTAAGGGGAAGAGGAACGCATCTGGCTGACTTTATGGTCTAATCTTGGCGATTTTTACTGGTCCGATGATGTAGGTGGAGGGCAGCAGACCCCCATTCTCTCTCAAGTTGTCCGATATGAATGAAATTGAAGTGAAATCAACTTCTGCAGCACATTCATTTTTGTGTTAGCAGTTACAGGTTGGATTTTGCGCTTTCCAAAGCCCTGCGTTTTGAAAAAATGAGGTGTTGGTGCTTAAAGTTTTTTATGCACCACTTGGTCTTAGTGGTGGTGCGCCGAGACGCATAGGTTCAGTCAAACATCAAGCGACTTTTTTAAAAAAAGAATTCGAATTCGAATCCTTTACAATGGCTGGCTAACTTGGAGGAATTCAGATGCGTTACAATTCCTCCCTGTGCTGAATGGCAATTCATTTATACTATAGGGTAGTGAGCGTTTGCCTTCTCCTCCAGCCTTCAAACCACCCTCTTGTCATCACATGCCAGTTGCACTTGGGATCCTGATTGCAACCTGTCAGGCTGGTGACCAATGAGAGGCTAAAGGGAGGAGGGTTATTGGCCACAGAATCCACATCATATCCATCCCACACTGCTAATGCCACGCAATCCTTCATCCTCCGAATGCTTCGCCCATTTTTTTTCGTGCAGTACACTTGGGTGCATGGTATTGTTTACTATTAAATGTTCACCTGAAGACGATTTAACAAAAGAATCGTGTAACAAGATTCCATTACTACCTATGATTCACATGGAGAAGAGGAGGCTCTACTAGAACTTGTTGATGAGGGCTAGTCAAGGAAGGAACACAAAAAGGAGAGAGGGTGGGACAAGTGCAGAAGCTCTATCCTCATCTCTTGTACCTCCTTCAGAGGGGCCAAAGTAAGGCTTAGATGTACCCCTTCAGAAGGGTAGGTATCGGACTGACAAGACTGACAAGTTGCCAAACGACATGCACCTCCAAATCGAAATAATTGAATGAAGGTATCCGTGTTTTGTTTTCACGAGGTCAGCAAGAGTTCATCCAGTTGTATTACAATTGAATTTTTTCCCACGTGAGCTAATCTAAAGTCAGTTCTGTTTACACTCACAAATAGAGTGGTTGGGGTCATTTTGAGGTCAACTCGACACTTTTGTACGTCAAAAGGTGATCAAAAATCAAACTAATTCCAAAAAAACTGTCAAACATTGGCAGGTAGTGGATGAATATGAGGCTGATAAGAGGATACATGCGATTGTTCGAATCTAAATGAATAAACATCTCATTTGACAAAAACAGAACGTTTAACTATTTTTGCTTTTAAAGTGGAAGTTTTAAGTATGTGCCGTTAAAAAGAGGATAGTAATTCTTATTGCATCAACACAAATTGCATCAGTCGGTAGTAACGTAAGGCATGAAACAAGGCGTTGAAAAGGATCTCATGGACAAATTTTGGACAAAATAATAAACTGTTTGATACCTTGAAGCATGATTATGGAATTCCCACCCGTCAATTACGGGTCCTCCCATTCCTGAGGCGCCCTTACAAATTTCCTCAGCGGAAGGCAAACGACAGCTCTACGCAAAATTTGACTACTTGTCAGCATTGCTCATGCCGGACAGCTAAATTCTGTCAGTCTTTAATGTAAATTTGAGAGTATGAAACAAAAGACTAAAAGTAATTAAATAATGCCCAAATCACAAAGCGAAATTCACTGATTTCCTTCGTAGAAAAAAATGATAGTGCTCAATATAAGGGATCTAATTTTTTATTTAAATACCATAACAGTTAAATTCATCTTTTGCAAACATTAATAATGAACAATGAACTAATTCTTCCTCCTTGCGGTGTATCTATGCCAAATAAAGAAAACCGTATTTATTAAAATGAATTTCGAGTAATTACTCAATTTATCAATCTGACCTTGGCTTCTCATTGCGACTCGAATTTGAGTACTCATTGTGGAGTCGGTCTGCGTCGGCTTTGTGTACACAAAGTGGAGGCCCTCAAGTCATTTGCAAAATGAGTGACAGAGGGACTTAACTTCATGTGCTTTGATTTAAGATGCCACAAAACGCAGAAATTACCATAAAACCACCATCAAGATTGTTAGTTACTGTGTTTCCAGAATGAATACGCTCTAATCTCCGGCAAGTGGTTAAGTTTCAGATTTTGCGTAAAAGCAGGGAAGTAGAGTAGAAGGTTCTAGGTTTCAGTTGAGATGTGGGTAAACCCTATAAAAGGGGGGTGTTTTTGTTACCAATTCCTTGGATATTTCGCTGTTTCATCACTTGAGAGATAGTTTAAGCCATTTGGAGCGTCATTCACAATGTTTTTTGGTCGAGTCCACCTGACTTCGTCACAATTATAATCGTTGTAGGGCATGAATCCTGATTTTTGTTTGTTGTTAATTCAATAATGACGCGTTATCAATGCGACTTACTAGCCAATAATCGATTAGTAGCGAAGCCTATGTGTCATGTCATGTGACACGACAATGTTACCGAGCCAATCAACCAGTTAGGCTACAGGCCTTTGTTTATTGGTCGACGTGGCCGTTCGAAATCGGTTTGCGGTCGTGTCACACCTCCCACCCAGAGATGTCCAGTTGACACCACAATGAGCCGCGGACGTGTCGCATTCTTTCTCTTCCTCATTGCCCTTCTGACGGCGGCTCTTAGCGTAAAGGCTCTCAAGTGTTATCAGTGTGAGTCTCTTAAGCAGAAGGGATGCTACCCTTTGGATACGAAATTGATCAAACCGACAGAATGCCCTTTGGGCTCTCAAGTTTGCACCATTCTTAGACAAGTGAGTTTGAATGGACTGGCTGGGTGGTCTTGGCTAATCGGATAAATCGTAATTTGCAAAATATCTCTTCAAGGAAGCCCAATTCAAGCAAGTCTACGGTGAAGAGCAGGAACCCAAAGTTCGCTACCTTCGTGGATGCTCTAGCGAGGAGTCAAAGGGCTCCTACTACTGCGTGGAGCGCGCTGGCACCGGAAGCAATACCAAGAATAAGTACTGCACCTGCGATTCGGATGCCTGCAATCCAGCTGTTAAAAATGCAGTATTGCGTGGTGGACTAACTGTCCTGATGCTTCTACTTATCTCCAACCTACAGTAAGATCTGTGGTACGGTTTTTGTCTGTGTATAGTTATGTGATTTTGGCGTTTGACAATCATAATTAAAATTGGTAGATTAAACAAGGAGATGTTATTGGCAATAAAGTGTTCATCATAGCTGACTTTTCTTTGCCCACTTTATCGCTTTGAAAACGGCTCGAGTTCCAAAGTATTACCAAACCAGCTGGTGTTGCAAATGTGAAATGTCGGTCTAGGCATCAAGCAATCGGTCCAGACGTGTAACACCCTTCGTGAATGGAAATGAGTCAGCGATCCACGGTTAAACGAGGCCTAGGAGTAGCCAAGACGGTTAGTCGAATCTAAAGAATTTAGAGTAGAAGTGAGACGCCCTAAAAGGTCAACCTTTTAAATATGAAATCAGTGCTGAGTTCACGACTAAACTGCAACCCCTTCAAACAAACGCTCAGATGGGCGCTACAACTGAAGTTGCAAAGGAAGAGCAGAACCAAAAACAGTACCGACTAACAATGTCGGTGTCTAGATTATTCAGTTGGCAGTTAATGAAGTCGCCGTCGGCGCCATAGGTACACTGACACGCCTACTTTCCTTCCTACCATTCTTTGTCGCGCCACAGTACCTGCTTTCATCGCACCATGCCTTGCAGACTGGTGGCGATGATAACACCTAGACAAGTGAACAACTCACATACACCAGAATTGATTACAACTTCCATCTTTATTCATTGGCCTTATTAACACAGCAAGGACAATAAAATTGCCGAAAGGTGAGACCAACCTTATTCTCAAGTCCGAGGGCAGTGGAAGTCCAGGCAAATACGTCTCAACAAAATCCTCAGCGACCTATTAATTACCGGGCTGACAGTTGCTCTCCTCCCAAAGCTATTGCAACAAAGAGCAATCCCAGTGTTTCATGCTAATCGTAGAATGAATGCTACTGCCTGATAGACTGCAGGAGCAGATACAAAACTAATTAACTTTTAGCGAGTACGGAAATACTAGAATTATAAGCTTAGTTTTGCTGCTACGACTTTCATGGTTCCAAAGAAGGTTTCTGGAACTGGATATATTGACTTAACCTATGAGACCCAAACGCAAAACGAACATGCAACGACAAGAAAAGTGTCACAGCAACTACCAACCGAACCCGACAATGAGGTCATAGCAGAGGAAGACACCTCAGAGGCAAGCATCAAGAGTAAAGATAGCGCTTTCGAGGACAGCTCAGACACCACTTCGAGGGTGATGTCACGAGAGGCGCTCTAAGCAATGTCAACGCCAGAGAGTAGCTAAATTGCCTTTATGGCCCCAAATACAAAGTAACTATGACAACAACAGATGGACATTTCAACAACCATATCGAGGTCTACGCTACGAAAGATAGATTATAATAGATGATTGTGGATTTTCGCAACTACCGCCAATTCCATCCATGTAGGGTTGCCTAATGTTTAGCCTGAGAAACTTAAGCCTGTACTAAAAAGCAAATGCTACTGAAGGGTAATAAGCAGCAGGGATTGGGTATACTACTGACATTCTTGGAATTGAAAGTCACAAGGTAGGATAAGTACACCTCAATTTCTCGACTGTGCTTCATGGAGAACCATTAACATTAGGTGACGTGTGAAGGCTTCTACTTCTTCGACGGCGCAGCCTCCCGACGAACTCCATTATGCCCACCTCCTCCTCGCCCTCTAATTGATTCCTAATGGGACAGCGACGACAAGACTGTCGACTGTCACCCAGTCCAGCGGTGTTCAGAGAACCTGTTGACGAAGCTGAGGAGACGATATCAATATTACTAACACGGATAGATTGCGGAAGGAGCCGGCATTCCGAGGAACGTCGCCATGCCACTCGATCTGAGCGGTGGCGTGTCTGTAAAGACGAAAAGTGAAGATGGATGTGGGCAATATTGAGAAGTGCGAGCTATCAAAGGCTACTTTATTGATGCCAAAAGATGAAAAGTCTTAGTTGTTCAACGACCAGCAAAAGGGGTACAAAAATGCTGTAACCAATTGAAGCTACCAGCACCAAACAAATAATTTTTCTAGACGGATGCAAACTTGTTCAGTGCCCTCTGAGTGGCCCAAATTAGGTAGTAGACTGCTCAGGGAAACCAGAGGGTTCATAAAATATAAAGGTCGATCAATTGATCCGGCAGAGCTACGACCATTGGCACGAACACTCAAACTAGCACTCTCCGTGCCCTAGACACCGAATACCAACACAGCTTTGCTCCTATTGAGTACTCATTACGTTGATAATGAAGAGATCTGTTCTGAAGAACCTAAATAGAATGTAGACGACCTGCTAGCACAAGCACTAACTTATGATAATCATGAACCCGATTAAAGACGGTTGACAGCCCGACTAACATCACTTTGGTAAGCTAAAAGGAGCATTTTGATTGGCTACTAGCTGGAGGATGGAGGCTTGCTATTGGTCAGTTCTGTAGGAGACGGTAACTAGCGCCGTCTGAAAATAGGCAGTTGTTACTACTCAAATTTCCTAATCTCCAAAACTGGCGTCTAGAAGCCTGCAAAATCAGTTTTGCCGATAGTGTCAAAGCATAGACCAATTAACTGGACTGAGTAAGTAGGACACATCACTGCACCGTCAAATTGTTGCCATAATGATGGCTCCTAAAGTCAGTTCCCCTCACAAGACAGCCGGTAGAGCTAAGGCAACACGGGGGGTCTAGGCACAACCCCAAATACCAAAAAGGCAAAATGCATTGGAAGAAAGTTACCGCAGCCTCCAAACCCCATCCAAGTTGGCCAATAGTTGCGGTGGTGTGAAAAAGGTCAGCCAATGTAATGAAAGACTACGTGACAAATGAATGATGTTTGCTTGCGTCAATAAGGCCTCTTTCTACGAGAGGTACAATAGCGAATAAAACCAGACTAGGGAGCAATTTTGAATTCATTTCAGTCGGCTTACCAGTGACTTGGATCGGAAAGTCTTCGGTATGGCACAAACTGCGGCCAACTGGAGACCCTCACCAGCAATATTGTAAGGACTAGTCAGGTGCATGAGAGGCGTTGTCGCATCGGAGGAGGATGAGGAGGTAGAAGCGTTTATGGTGGCAGCAAGACTGGCTTCACGAAAGTCGAAAAGCCCTACGGATGAGGGTGGATGCCTAGTCCACATGAGGGAGGAACTTTGAAGCCCCTTTAAAGTAAGGATTCCTCCCCACACTCCAAGGAGAGGACTAAACCAGTAGACAAGGAGATGATGAAAGGGGTTGGAAGCGCGCCCGAGACCCCAGGTTTGAATCACCGCGTTGACGCCATTCGCATACGCCCCGGTTAGAGGCAGACCTTTAGAAAGACGGAAACTTAAATTGAGGAAAGAAGAAATCCACTTACAACGCAAATTTCAGTGGAATTTAAACCATTAAATGCATAACTTTTACAAATCCCGACTAAGGAGACGGATGAAAAGGTCTTCTATGATGCGATATCTATTTATATATACAGGCACCAATATAAGTAGTATTAATGAAAAAACAAATTAAACGAACCCAAATGCACCAAGTAGATGACCACTGCCTGTCTCACCGAAAACACAACAAATTCTAGCATCCACCAATCCTCCTGCCTCCCATCTATATACCGACGTTTCCAGAGATTCAGAAGAGCGGGTAGTCCTCCCGCCAACACCACGTCAATAAAGGCGACACCGCCTTCCACGCAAACTCCCATCAAGAGGGGAACGTGAAGATCCCCGATGCTGTCATTGAATTCATCGTTGTTATAGCCCTCATATGCATGTCGAAGGAGGAGACGTTGACCGTGAAGGTAGGCGTGGTGGGTAGAAAGACGCAGTCCCCACCAGAAGTAGGAACAATAGAGCGCTAAGAATGCGCCTAGGAGTTGGAGGCACCAGGACAGGCAAACACCGGAGACGCCCGTCTGGTTCATGAGGTAACTGGACGAAAGAAATGAGATCTGAAGAATTCTTTCGAATCAACTTCAAAATTAGAGAAAAGGGAATGAACAAATGGGTTTGAAATTCATCTCAAATGTGACACATACGAAACTAAAATCAAATGGGAGGGAATAGATAGATAAGCGGCTACAAGAGCTGTTGTTACAGTAAAGTTTGCCACCATTAGAGAAAGAGCTCCACGGTAGCCAATCACGTCGTTGGAAACAAGTTATCAAACTGGTGTAAAAGATGTCATGATTGACTAGGCCCTTTAGATTGCTTTTCTTCTGTATGGTTAAATGCTTGATGGCAAACCATCTACGACACTTCAAGAAGTAGGAAAGATCCTGAACCCCCATATAACACTTGTCACTATAATATCGGCTCATACCAAGAGCTGTTCATGCAGCCGTACCTGTGAGCAGGAGGTGGGTAAGTCCTGGAATCGACGGTCAAAAGATCATTTTTCTAGACTGGAGAGGAGGAGTATGGCTTTCTAAGTGGTGACTTAACTCTATTAACTGACACAAATGCCTGATGGAGAGATAGAAAAATCAAGCTGTGGTGGGAAAGTAGAGAAAATCTCCATTCCGATCTTGGAAGAGAAATAAGGTGTCCTGTTTGCCACTGTGGTTGTCACAAAATGGCATGAATGAAGTTGAAGGACATACATTGGATATTTCAACTTTATAACACAAAATTCTGTTTGAGTGAATTATAAAAGGAAATTTAACTAAAACAAATTTGGAAGTGGGTGTTTAGCGGTGATGGAGACTAATAATCCTATTAGGCTAGTTTTCTTAAGACCAGAACGGAACAGATTTTAGACATTTCTGCCGACTTCAGGAGACGTGCTTAAAAAAAGGAAGCGGAGTGATGCAGGGAATAACCAGGCTGAGTGTCACTTTTGGGTTAAGTTCTAGCATGATGTATCATTTCAATCACGACCAAAACTGAAGGGTGATGTGATGCATCAGGCGGCTACATCTGCGGACATATTAGGGACGAGGATAAAGAAAGAGCAACATTTTCAGCGCCTTCATACACGGGTTAAACGACTTTTGCAATACTAAGGTATTTAAAACTCTTAGCACCATCAGAAATCACCCACATTACAGGATTAAAAGACCGGATAGGAAGAATCTCATTTCCGCCCAGTTCAAGATATTAATATAAACCCACATCCAAGTCGACAACTTATATTCTCGAATTTTCTGCCTCCGTTGTCATAAAAATACTGAATATAGGTCCGGTACGGGAATTAGCAATGGGAAGATAACGCCTCACAGAGCCATCAAACGGTAGCAAATATGAATCCATGACTTGAAGAGGGGAGGGAGGCAACATTCACCGTCAACTACTATCCTCTTTCATCACCGCACTGAGAAGTAAACAAACGTTATTCAAACACCGGTAAACTCTGATCTCGCAATCACAAAAGGAGCGATTGGAACATCGTTCAAAAGGAGTCAAAAAAACTACTAAAAGGAAAATGGAAGAACGAAGAGTGGCAAACGAGCGAAAAGGGAGAACTCAACTTAGCAAATTTTTCAAGGATTTAGGAGTGGCAAATTTTTACACCTTAAGTAAGTGATACTGATCGCGAATGGGGCAGTACCAACGGAGAAGACGTAGCGATCGGCGGGACTATGACATTGAATGGCGTGTAGGAAATGCACCCAAGGAGTATTTTCAACTGCTGCTTCATGTAGTAGTAACAACACAATTTTCAAAAGTGTGGTAAGGCAACTTTTAGACCTAAACCACGTAAAGTCTTTGCGTAGAGTTTGCAAAATATTAACAATGCAGTTATCACAATAAATTGTGTTGAGCGGCAAAAACGAGCATCCTTAAAAATGAGACGCAAATAACGCCCGCGACTTACCGATAGAAAACGTTGCAAGTAGAGCCGTAGGCATCTCTCCAAGCGAATCTTAGCATTAACAAGCCATGTATGGTGATCGAAGCGAGAACGGCCGCCTTTCCTAGAGTAACGCGGACAACGGCGTTTTCCAAACTGCATGCACAGGTCTGAAATGCAGCAACTCCATCTTGTAACGCTACGTGAATTCTTTCAAGATAGTTGGCACGAGGCTGTTCTATTTGAGATGTAGTGTAGTTCAATTCTTCATAAATCTGGGAAAATACATATATCCAATAAAAACCAACTTACAAATAAAAGGCACTTCTTCAGCAGCTGTCCGCCTGCGTATACGAGAAGACAAAAGAAAAAGGAAAGCACTAAGGCGCAACATTCGTCATCAGTTAAATCAAGCATCAAAAATTGCTCTTCCCCCACGCTACCACATGAGGACAAAGAAAATAATACTGAAGGCTAAGTCGGTGTTAAGCTAGGAAGCACGTCAAAATTAACCAATCAAGAGGGGGCGAAAATTACGCTTTCAAGGTGCATTGAAAATGTCGAGAAGGCTAAACAACAACAAATTTTGACTTATGGTCAGTCCAAACCATCTTGAACCGTATATTTTACTTTAAATAAACTGCATGCGCAACATATTGTTGACTGATTTGTTAAGAAAGCAGATGATGAAGAAACTTTTAAATCTATGAAATAAAAGCTTTAGCTTACCGTGCTACCCTATGCATGATGCACTAGCTATTTATCCTGCTTCAATACAGATGGCAGCCACATGCAAAATCTATTCTTCGCATGGCTGTGAGAAATGTAATGGTTACTTATGCACAATTTTAAAAGTCCAATCATTTTGGCCTGAGAATTTTAGCATAAGGGAAGGGATTTTAGCGTCCTGGGCCTTCTTAACCGGTATATAAAGTCATTAAATGCAGCTGGTACACGTATTATAAAGACAACATGGCGAACAGGTCTCGGCATGGCCCGAAGGCAAGCTCACGTGTACAAGGGTCAGACAAATCCTAAAGTGACCGCCAAATATCTTGCGTCCATATAACCAAAGTGTTACAGGGATATTGACAGAGTAGACTGCATACACAATAAGCAGGTCAATCTACCCGACCAAGTCAAAATACTCTCCCAATTGACCGAAAACCACGCCGATGGCTATGCAATTTGTCATACTCATCTCTTCTTTTAAGCAAAGCATCTAGTCTGCTGCAGCCGTTAAAACTTAATCGGTGTTGAAACCGATGTCACTGGCCAACTCACCAACCATCAAAATTTGCACAAATGGAGGGGCTTTTGAATTCAACGCAACTTACTCCTCTGAGCAGGACCACAAGAATCCAGTTTTGCTCGTTTAAGGGTCTGAACAGTGACCTAATTGCAGACCTACAAAAGAGAGCTCATAACCTGCCCCAGCACTATTTGGATGGAATTTTTGAACTTGTTGTTAGTTGGTTTCCTCAGGAAGGCGGAAACGGAGCAAATGACCGCTGTAGCCGCAACTTCCAGCCAGCCTTTTATGGAGAAATCCGAGACTCCCCGTAATGTGGCGACTTAGAAGTCCCCACTAAGTAGATGAATTCAGTGAATTTTGCCGAACATATGCCAACCGCGTGGCACCCAACTTGCACTTTGCCGTTCCTCCACTATTTAAGTCGATTCCATACTATCAGCGGCATAACATACCCAAACTAGATGCCCTGAGCCGAAACCATCTGTCGTCCCCCTTTAGTGGAGACATTTCCTCACCTACCCCTTGAAACCCAACTCCGCCCCATTCCACCAACTGCGGTCTGGTCGAAAATTAGTCGCTATTATATATACCCTTACATGGACTCGGTAATTAAACTGGAATGGACTGTCGGGTACCTCTTTACCAAAAGAAGGGCGGATGCTGATGGGTCCACAGGTGTACGCCGCATCCAACTGGTTCTGACTGTGCAACACTGAAACACTACTCCAGCTTAATGTATTGGAGCCGCCATTTACCGCCAGCCCAACTGTAACTAGCAGAGAAATAACAGAGTAGGACAAAATTTAAAACTTCCCAAAGCAAAGGCAAATCAGCTGGAAGCCAAAATCTGTCGATTTACCCTGTCTACCAATCTTTGATCAAGCCGGCGATGTTGTCGCCTCACAAAGAAATAGGAGGCGAGACCACAGCAGCCAACAAAGGCTTCAAAGATAACAAAACTGCGCCGCTCTGCGTGTAGATCACTAAAAGTTCTCGGATCACAGGTCACCCATTTGGAAGGGCTTGAGTCGACCATCTTATTCTCACTTTTGTCATCACCGTTCAGTTTGATTGCATTGCAGACAACTTTTACTCGATGACCAGTTTTCTTGCAGGCTGGATCTGACTTCTGCACAAAATAAAAAGAAATACCTGAAGGGATTGACGAACGAACGTGTGCAATAGCTGAAGGTGTTTGCACCTTCAAATCGGTGAGTGGTTACACTAGAACTTGACAATCTTCCATCATCCTGACTGTGAACCAGTGAGAAGTGGGTTCAGGACAAGTCATCTTGTAGGGCGGGCACTTAAAAACTCCTTTACCAAATATAAAGTGATAAACCTTCATTTCAATAACAAATTACATTACAAACATTAAACCAAAGATAAATCAGTGCTCCAAAGGCGGCTTCAGTAAAGGAACTTATCTGAGTTAGCGAGAATCATTTTGTTGTTCAACTGCTCTGTGAAGAGGAAGTACTTCAATAATTCGAAACAATTTTAGACTTGTGCTAATGGAGACATGGTTCGTTGTTCAGCCGTGAGATGACAAAAATCAGAGCTATGAACAGAAACTTGTATATGGATACTTATTTCAATCGATGAATGCAAGAGGTGAGAAACACTCGCGACGCTTTCCATAATTCCTACAGTCTAGTTGGAAGAGGAGCACCAGAATAAGGAGGCGCATGTATAAGACTTTGGAATGATCTGACGACTTTTATCTTGAGGCAAAAGTTCATGAAGCATTCAGTTCAGGAGAAATTCAGCCTGACGAGCCAAATGTAAGTTTAATGCATGATACTCCAAAAGATATCAAGAAAATATAGACGTTAAAACTTGTACCTTCCTCAAAACGACTGACCAATTTCAGTAAAACGTCATTGCTCCAGAGGATAACATTCAACTGATTTTCCACATATTAAAAGAGACATCTGATTACGAACCAGAAATAGGAGGTATGAGTACAAAAAGTTCAGGAGTTAAAAGCAAGGTGAGACCAATAACCGGATCCTCCTCAAATAGAAAGTAAAACGAAAACAATCAGAAGCTCACCATGTCAACTCGATCGCAGGGTTGACAGGATGTTAGGTAATGGAATGATTGGTTCTCCATGCAAGGATTAACATGGTCAAAAGTTCGCGGCGGGCGTAGGGCGAATGTGACTGACTCTTCTATGAAGAATATAATGGACGAGACCCTATAGAGGAATTACAAATGGAAATAGATATAACATACACGACAAGGATGACGAGGGCGATTGTAAGAATCCGCTTCGTACAGTACTCAATCATAACTCAGGAAAAATCTGAAAATGTTAGGCATTAATTTTCTTTGTTACACAAGAAAATCTACCATTGCTCTGTTCACTTAAAAATGAGGGGCAAGGACCTCAAAAAAGAAGATAAGTAGAGTTTACGAGCAAAAGAAAAACTGACAAACTAACAAATTTCGAAAGTAGAAACAAACCTCCTTCCCGAAGTGATGACGAGTTGAAAGGGAGACCGCCATCGCATCAATTTAAAGAAAATATTTAGGAATTTAAAGGCAAACAAATTGTATGATTTAAATCCACAAATATCAGGTAAAGTCATTAAGTTTAAAAAATGCTGTATTTGAGGCATGCTTTTGTTTTTTCAACTTTAATATCTCTTAAGAAGGAAAATTGACGGCTCTAGCAATTCTAAACCATTTATTTTTTTGTTCAAAATTTTGTGTGATTTTTGCGCTTTCATACTAATTGATAGCTGGAAATTGGCATTAAGTTGGATTTAATTTATGAGTTCTAGGAATAAAGGGAAGAATAATCCCTGGCGTGGCTCGACCGCCAGTTAGGCGTGCGAATGCAAAATGAATCCAAAGGCAGCCTTAATGATACAGGCTGCCAAATACATGGGTCTTAATTGTGGAGAGGAGAATTTTGGTAAGAAGTTGGTCTGGATGTTCTTTAGCTTACCTGTGGAATATGGGGACAGGTTAGAGTCAAATGCAGACATCATTCACAGCCCTTATTTAAAAAGAAGTTCGGAGATTTTTCCGCCTAACTTATGCGCACCTCCTTTGCGCAGGAAAAATATGCCATATACGGTTAAGCGTTTAAAGATTTCTCAATAGGTAGAAGAAGACATTGAATTTGGTTAAATACACGTTTTCTAGGAGCAGAGGGAGGTATTGTACTTGGCTTGGTCCAAAGGCTGGCCTATGATCACAAAGTATCTAAGTGGTTCATGCAACAATCATATTTATTTGACACAACTGTGGGTATAACCTGCTCAGAGAAACTTTTATGTCAAATCATATTATGTGTTTGCTAGCGTTAGTAGCTGCTTTGCATGGCGCTTCAAGTCTTTCCACCAGGTAGAAAACGGCATTAAGTAGATTCGAATACTCGAATTTGGAGTAAAGGCTGGGCCTTGGCTTGGTCTGCGTGCTGTCACACAAGCAGTCAAATGAAAAAGGTACTACATTTGCTACGCCTGTTGTTGTCTTAAGATGGTGATTCTGAACTCCTGCCAATAAGGAAAGTGGATTAAAAGTGCCGCCTGCCCTACTGCAGAGGAGTTTACAAACCACTTCAACCTATTCAGTGTTCGCTAATTAAAGCTTGTTGAAGTTGTAACCATCGCTTTACGTGAAAATGCATTAGTGTAGGGTGAAGGCTTTTTGAAACCAAGACAGACACTAGTAGTGGGAGTCGGGTCACAGCCCTCAAGGCTTTCACAGGAAGGCTGCTTTACCACATCGGAATGCGAAGAAAAGCCGTACAGACCTGCAAAACAGTTTTACGGATTTTACCCAACAAAGCAAGCACTGACTTGTTTGACTAACTTTTAAAGCATAAGTTACCTCCACTTAGCATTAACAAATCTTAACTCGACAAGGCATTCCAGTACGAGATAGAACTTGTCAGGCCGATGTCACAGTCACTGAATGGATACTTCAAATAGCTGTGTTGTGAATCCAAAGACGAAAATCCGACTGAAAATCCTTTGAGTGGCTTATGGGGGCAATTTAGGACTACGAGTTTATAGAAAATTTACGTTAATTAAAATAGACATTTAAACAAGTCCTTCAGCTCCTCTTAAGCGTGAGGTCCGCTGGCGTCGTCTTGTGTTCTTGCAAGTTGTGGAAGAAACAATAGATGATCTTAAATGTCTCTAGGCGGTGCAGGGCTATAACATGAAGATTGCAGCCTTTCTCTTGTCCAGTGGAGTTTGATTGTAATGCTTTGTTCACTCGACTTGCGGCCATTACATTTTTTGTCTGATGGGCTGAAGACTTGGGTTATGCCGATGCCTCACTTCCATCCGTCCCGAATGAGCACTAGTAAGCAGTCAAAGGGAAGTCTCGAGACACTATGAAACTGCGATATTCAGAGGTAAATAGATTTAAACGTGGTTCTGGTAGAAGAGAGCGTGATATTATCTTTGCCTCATTAGCACTGCAGCACCTTTACACTTCGCTATGCCTAACGGGCAACACATAGGCGACCAACTTAGAAATTTTGCAGGGAAGGAAGCTGAAAGATCGAAATTGATGTCACTTTAAAAGATATAATTGTAATGCCGACATAACTGGAGGTCACTTAGGTGACTAACTGACGTTCGGAGATGACTTTGGGTTTGCCTGGCCCTTGTACTCGTGGGCTGGTCTTCGGGCCATGCTCAGGCCCATTAGCTCTTTTCTCTTCGGAATGCATGTATCTAGCCTCATTCACTGCTTTCTTCCATCCTATGGGAAGTTTTGGAACGCTGCAAATACCTTTCATCAAATGGGAATTCTTGGGAGGTATGAAAGGTTATATAAAGCTGAAAATGCGTTTCAATTTTAGACACAGTAGTTAAAGTCTAGAGCCGGGCACTGCAATACTGTAATAAGCTTAAATCACTTTTTGCTTCTATGTACTTTGGGATGCTTTTCCTGCCATTTTAAGTTTAACTCTGTGCTCGATATACTCATGCACACGTAAAGGAAATAACACTTTAGTTAAGCTACATACATTACTGATTTAAAATTAAAAAAGTTGGCTAAATTACCAAAATTTACTTCAAATAACGGAACAATGCCATTTCTATATGTTCGATGAATCTTAAGGACTGACAAATTATTTGTGTCAACCTAGAAAAACACCAATTCTGCCCTTGAGACAACACCGCTCGGATTGACATTATCATGTCAAAAGCAAATTTACGAAAACGAATTTCCAAAGCCTCTGAGAGACTTGCACGAAACACTAAATGTAACACCCAATAAGTTGCAGTAATGAACCTTAAGTCACTAGGTCTGAATCAGAGGCTCTTCTTCACCTGTATGTCGACATCACATCGAAGAACAAAAATACAATCCTAGACAGGAGTATTTTCCGTCACACCTTATTTAATATATTTAATCTCAATGATGATTTTATTCTTGACAGGAGTAAGCATTGCTAAGCCTTCGAGGTTTAACAGTTTTTGGCGTTTTTGATAAAAATTCCGACGGTTTAATTTCAATGGAAGAGTGGGTCAAAGGACTCTCAGTGTTACTTCGAGGTGATCTTCTCGAGAAAGCTCTCTGTAAGCTTTTTTAATTTATATTATATCAGTTACATTTTCCGTGTACGACTTAAACGACGATGGGGTGATATCAAGGGACGAGATTTTCCAAATGCTAAGTTTGAGTTTGGCCAATGTGAGGTCGACAAACTGGTTAATTATTTCGTTTAGCAAGCTGACAACGAGGACAACGACGAAGTCATTAGAGACCTTGTGGAATACGCCTTTAAACTACTAGTTACCAATATTTGCGCTTACTCAACCTTAGTCTAGGACGTCAATCATGAAGGAAAAATAACCTCCGAGGTTTACTTGAAAGCAGTTCAGAGGGAGATCTTGCTGCTGGAACTTCTTGGACCTTGTTTACCGACAGACCTCGTATGAACTGCAATGTTATTTATTTTTACCTCAGGCTGCATCCAAATTTTTGGCCACATTTGAAGAACCTCATTTTCGAAAGAAGAACAAAGGCTTGAAGATATATAATCTCATTTCAGGTACCAATGAATGAATGAGTTTGCCACCTAACGGATAAAATACACGAAAATGCATTCATCTTTGCTTTTAAACCAATGAAGTCAGCGACTTGGGTTTTCTCCTTTTCCCATGATTGCTTTCGGGTTCCTTAGAAACCCAATGTGTTGCTGGATTAAGGGGAGTTTGAATGAGACTTCGAGCAAAACAAAATCGCATAAAGCAGAGAGTCCAGAGATAGAGAAGGAGGGCCAAAAACGCCGAAAATAACTTCATCCACATATTTGCCCAAGATTCCATCACTGTTTGGAGGCTGGATAGTTCAGGACTACGGGATAGAATAGTAAAAAAGTAGAACCCACATACACTAAATTGTGGCAGAGTTCAAGAGTCGTATCTCTGGTTACTTCCACTCTCAAACACAGGACTTATGCGTTTCCTGACCACTCAATTATGAAAAGCTTACACCAAAAGGCCGACTGTCTGATGCGGACTCAGACACAGTCGCATTCCGAGTTTCGACAGTTCCTGCCAATCAGTATTGCTACGTCTGTGTAAGACGGTCTTCTTGGATGGTGGATTGGCTAGGAGCCAAACATTTTCAGCGTAAAATTCCCGTTTGTAACGCTATAAACTCAGACCATAACGCATTCATATCTCTTTGAGCAAAGTATCTTACTTAAATGTCATTAATGAATAGTATTTGTAGTTCACGTTGACATACTTATACCAATTGGTCAACTGAGCCATCATGAAGAGAGCAGCAAGACAGAAGGTGAAGTGGAACCAGGCATAGGAATAGACGGTAAGAATAGCCTCATTGTAGATGGTGAAACGGTCTTTCGGCGATCGTCGAGGAAGGAGAACTTCAGCCAGAGACACTGCAGAGAAGGGGAAAGTGAGCCTCACAATGACTAAAAAATCCCAATGGTTTGAATTAATACACACGTACTGACAGATTCAGCCATTTCCTTATTTTCATGCAGCAAGTGTCTCCCCTCGTCACCAGCAAGATACTCAGTTACAAATCGAGCTTTCTCCAGTCTTACATCGTCTATAGACATGAAATCTTTGAGATCTCGCGCTAGCGGAAAATTAACAGTTTCGTAAACGGAAGATGGGCGCCCATTCCCCGAATCCGAAATGAAACGTCGTCGAGTAGCAGTAGAGGCCGAAGGGCGGCGATGAAGAATGGACGCGTCTACAAGGCTATCAACGTTAACAGAGACAGGGGAGACCATTTTCGAGGTGGGAGAGGGCGTGATTTCTCCCACCGCAACCATTTCCATTCCTCGTTGAGGTGATCGAATCAGCTGTGGAGAAGATGATGGCGAGGTTAAACCGAGTCGCTTTTTAAGAAGCTCTCGTCGAAGAGACTCATGGAGGTTTTTGACAGGAGGAACAGTCTCCGAAGAAATGGATGCAGATTCAGAGGGGTTGGGTGAATTGACTACGTCTTTGAGCATTTCAAGAACTGGAAAAGCAAAATCCAAAAGGTGAGGTTTCGTAGTACTACTTAAATGCCGCCATCAGTAGAGCAAGGGATCAATCAGCATGAATTGGAGAACAATTGAGACGGCAACAACATACCCATCCTACGGCGGTTTTTGCGTCTTTCAGTGCCAAAGCAGGTACAGGACTGAAAAGTTGGAGGAGGTACAGTCGGACTATTTGGAGAAGCATTTCCCGACCTTCCAGCCTCACCACTTCGCTGTTTCTCCTCCTCCTCCTTCACCTCAGCCAGCATTTTTTTAATAATGATCTTCTGAAGGTGGTACAAGGAAAGCAAAATTACTCCACCTCAAGTACACACGAATGTGGGATCCAGGAGAAGATATGCTTCGTATCAAGGATACGTGAATAGCTGATGAAAACAGGATCAAGAAATATCAACGAATGGCCTTCATTTGTCATCACTTATAGTGCATTCAGTCGTGTGGGCTACAAACTGTCACGCCAGGTGGTGAATCAATGGATTATTCCTTTGCTGCGCCAAACAAGTTGTAGCAAGCAAAACCGCGGTAGCTCTGCCCTTGACTGATGGTGGCTTATCCATGATTCAAAACTTCATGCAAAACCTCGCAATTCGACGTGATTCCAGACGTTGGACAAAACAAGAGGAGAAAAAAAAAGTCAACTCACCATCTTTTGGCGTCGAGTTTTGATGCCCAAGCGTTTGGCCTGCAGTGTGGCGCGCATGCTGAAAGGGAAGCACAGATAACAC
>UYWX01000247.1:0-22705 GCA_900622495.1 Hydatigera taeniaeformis
GTACAGAGGTACAGTGGTGGAGACTTTTGATGCCTGACCAACACAGATGACTATTTCCCATTTGGTGAAGTGTGCTACTGAAAAGTAATAGAGTAGCTTAACAAATCCAACTTTTTATTTTTCGGAATCGGCGTATGGAACACTGATGTGTCTAATCCTTTATTAAATCAGAATATTCGGTCAGACATTATCAGGTTCATTTTAGTAGAATCTCCAGTGCCAATTCATGACCACCAGTGATCTGTCATTCCTTGGCAATGATTCCATTTTTTGCTACTTTTGTTTGCGCTGTCATAAAAATAAGCAGTAGAGGCCGTATATGCAACTTTGATGAGGCTTGGACGAGTTCAATATAAAGATTTAGCTTTTATTTCATCTAAACATGATTCCAGATTGTTATGCCACTGGTATTATTTTTGTCATTAATTTTATTCTTGATAGCCAAGCAAAGATTCTTGGGCGAGGAATCTGATCCAATCGATTTCTAGAATGGACAGTAGAACTTACTCCCAACCAATGCTTATAGTATAAGGGGAACAAAGACACTTCATTCCCAAAATTAAGCCCAATCACATAAGGCTCAAATAACATCTTAATTTAATGCAAACTAACTGTACATTCTTTGGGGTCCTTATCGTTTAAAAGACTCCTTAAGTAAGATAATTCATATTTCATCCCTATGAACGTCCTGTACTCCACTTCAGATGGTTTTTTGTGTAAAACTGTATAGCTTTTCCTGGTTAGTTTTATTTAAAAAAAATAGGTAGTTAAATGCAATTCACAGCCGCCTGCTGGCAAGTTATGGCCAAGAAATGTGCGCGTTCGGAACGAGGCTTCCTCATCTCTCCGCGCTACTAGATGTGTGCGATTTGATGGTGGACAAATTGAGCCAAATTTCGAGCCTTGCAGGGCAATGCGTGAAGTCGGTGCGGCGGTAGGTGGGACCCCAACCCTTGCCTAAGCTTATGTGCAGCACCGGTCCAAATAGTGATTTTCCCGGCCAGGATGTGCTCTTGCATGCCTCTGTCAGTCGATCCTCGTAGATCCGCGTGTCAAAAACTACCAGGGAACAGGTTGGCGCTACACGATAGACTGGCCAATCACCAGCGATCAAATCGCCTTGTTGCACGAAACACGGCGAGGCGACAAATATGGGTGTGGTGGGTGTCTTATTTGTTAATAGGATTTGTCCCTTCGGCAGTAGCAAGAGGCTTATTCCTTCATGGGAAAGACGTCGTCGTTGTTTTGTTGGTGAGGAGGAGTAAGGGATGGGTGGCCAATACTTCTTTCGACTAGGATGTGAATCCTCACTAAAGGATCGTGGGGAAGTGAAATGACGGACTAGTCGATCCAGACAGAGGCGACCCTGCTGGGACCAAATCGCATGAGTGGAAGGATTTTCAGAAGTAGCAGTAGAGACAGAGTAGGGTTCCTCGTTGAGGACAACCAATGCAGAGGTGAGGACCGGCAACCATTTGTGACCGATGTGACGATTGCATTCCCAGTAGGAGATGTGGGACCAAGGTTTCTTGCAACACTCCTCCAAAATGCATCCAGAGTCGCCTTGATTCGTAAATGCGTTCTCTTGCCTTTCAGTCAAATGCAGCGCTCTGGGCACAGTTAGCATATCTGTGTTCAGTGAAATGTTTTAAAGTATTAAAATTTTGATTGTGGCCCTTAAAGTCAAGGTGACAATGTCGTCCGATTTCGACATTTAACATTTTGAATTTAAAGCAATGTTTTGACCAATAATTAAGCAATAGCACCGAAAATAAAAAAAGGCTTGGTGAACACTTTGAGGCATACTCTTGTGTTCCTTCCCATGCTTGGTCTTTCCTAATGCGATCCTGTTTACCTAAGGAGGTGTACATTAAACCGCTCCGTCAATAGCACAAAACTCGGTTTGGCACAGCTTTCAATCTGACAAGCTGCAGCACCAGTCTAATGGGTGTGCGAATTGAAAGTACAATAAAAACAAGAGTAGCCGAGGGTTTATGTCATCTTAATGCATTAGTTCTCCTTGGGTGCATCAGTTTAACCAACTTCTCTTAATTCCATATTAATAACTTAAGATTTTAAAGGGGACCCTT
This sequence comes from Hydatigera taeniaeformis, assembly GCA_900622495.1. Lineage (NCBI taxonomy): Eukaryota > Metazoa > Platyhelminthes > Cestoda > Cyclophyllidea > Taeniidae > Hydatigera > Hydatigera taeniaeformis. The sequence continues at coordinate 2,091 of UYWX01000247.1, forward strand.
CCCCCAGGGAGGAGACTTTTTCTGCAGTGTACAACAAATAGCACCTTTTGAATAAAAAATTTAAAAACATGAATTTCCGGTCAGACTAAAAGACCAACAAAACTCAATGGAAGCAGCAGTGTTGACAAGCATGGCAAACGAATATCATGAAGGACTATATCTGAGTAATCTGGTTTTGGGATGCACCTTGAAAAATGAACCTGCGCAACGATTGCTTCAGTGACCAATGTCTCATGCTGGTGGTTCTATGGCCAGCTTTCAGAGTGGAAAAAGACATCAAAAATGTGTGAAAAAAGCCCATCGAAACCTCATCGACGGAAGACATACCTCATCGATCATTAAAAGTCGCATTAAAACGAAGATTTGCGGCTGTAAGATTTTAGAATTTTAGGATGCCAGTCCGCCCCAAAAACGAAAGCGTCCATATTTTTGCATTAAAGTAGACTGTCTCAACGTAGAACAGTTGAATGCTAAAACTAACTAGAAGAAGTTCCGGACACTGGACACTGGAAGTTCAACGCCAATGAAGTGTGCAGTATCCGTTTCGCCTTGGCGTTTAAAAGAACCAGGTCAACTAATCACTTCATAGGACTCGAGATGCAATGCCAAATTCAAGGCAATTGTGAAAGACAACAGAATAGTAGGTGAGCCTCACTGGGAAAATTACCAATGAGTTGCAAGGATGATTTGCTTGAAAGAACGAGTATCAACCCGGCTACTTAATAGGCGGAATGTCAAAATGCTATGGCGATTGGGACCATGTGATTGAGTACAGGCGGCCACCGTTCGTAGTTCCTCCCACTCCCCAAAGAAGTCAATCAAATGGAAATAGGCAGGCAGACCATTAAGCGAAGTCAAAAGAGATGAACGTGCAACAACAGTATGCCAACGCGGCGCCAGCGACTAGAAGGTCAGCAAAAGCCACAGGAATGCTTTAACTCGCGGCATCGGCGCCGACGTCCACTTCTCACTGCTGGCCTCTGCCTTTTTCTCTTGGTCTCGCTCCCTCCCTTCCTAAACGCCCCCTCGTTGGCCAGCAGACCACTGGCGTCGCGGTCTGCTGGCGCCGGGTGAATCGGCGATCCGGAGGAGCAGAGTGGAGTAGAAAGAGAGAGTAACAGCCAGTCGCCAGGCCTTGCCACCACCCTCACCTATTCTTCTACCCCCTTCACTCTTCCCCTTCCCTTGTATCTTTTAAAGTGCCGCAAAGGCCACACCAAGATGGTGTCTACTATTTCTTTTGCACCGCTTTCTAGGTGTTTGAGCATGCCCAACATTTGGAATCTACCTCAATATCACGACCGCACTGAGACTGTATTCACAACATCGTTATAAAGTTAGTTTTTGGCCTTAGCACCTACAGCAAACCTCAAGATAGATGTATAAGTCAACTGAACATCTAGCACAAATGACACTCATTTGCCACGTGGGTTGAAACCTTTCCCAACCACCATCCTGCTCCAAGACCAAATCGAACAAAGTTTAGCGCTACACAGCGGTCACAAGATTACGCAATCAAAGGTTTCAAGGATGCACGATGCACTAAAGTCCTAAATCTGTCAGGTTTAGCAACTGTACAAGGAACAGCGCATTTGTGTCGTCCTTATTTAAATTAAAACCATTCACATCCCCTTTGTTATTAATCTCCAGTCTCTTCGAGGCCCATCGTGAAATTGATGCTTAAGTTTATCGCCAGTCCTCCATTTAATGAAATTTGAAGTTGGGTATATTACCAGATAAAGGAGAACAGAACACGAAAAACTACCGATGACATAATTTGAGGTCTATAGGAGTAGTGGTTTGGCATAAGCAACGAATTGATTGCAGTGTCAGCTTATGGGTGATTCAAATGCTCCATGAAAAGTTACAAAAATCACAAACTAAAAAGCGTAGCACATTGGCATTTAGACTTGCAATCAATTTGTTCTGAAGAGCAAAAATTACCAAAAATTACCAATTACCGACAATATTAGAGTTAGTCAAGGCAGCAGGAGATTGACTGCCAGCTAGGCTTGGTGACCATGCATTGGACTACTCCGTTTGGCCTTCCCAGTGCCTCCAAGTTTCAATCACCTCCATTTGGCCATCATAAATCCTATGTTGTTTCGACATAAGAGAGCACTACCGCTCTCTTTCGACTTAATAAAAATTAACCTTGTCTGTACACTAGACCAGCATTTCTTGCGTCAGTATGAACAGTGTAAACTTTTAACCGCGTCATTGTCAACATATAGTGTCAGAAGGATTTATAAAATCCTATTTTTTCTTATTTAAAATCAAGGCGGAAAAATGGTCAATGATACTACAGAGGCGCTTGGCAGGACTAAAAAGCAGTGCTTAACTTCACCGCCCCAGTAAATGGTACTTTTGATGACTCTGGAAAATCGGTCCATGTAACTGCTAGCCTTCGTCGTGAACGGACAGCACGACACGGGCAGAGATCGACACCAGGTGAGAATCTAGTAAAATCAACGTGTCACTCAGTCAGATACGCCTCCACTTCTTCGACGTTATCCGCCGACAGCACAACCTGCATTCATGCGATATCCTAACAACCGAACACTCCATTCCGTACACTCATGCCGGCCAGAACTCAAACAGATATGATTCCTTATGACATCGTAGCTAATTCTTATTCGTTCGCTGTCTGTGCTGAGACCCTTTTCGGATATTAGGTGGTCTGTTACCCCAAAGGTGACAACGTAACAAAGAAGCACTTTATCTCATTTTCAGTTCCGATTCTTACGCCAACGATTAGTATAGTGTCTATTTGATAAAATTGAAAGTGGCAGCAAAACAGGACAGAGCTAGCACTGAACACCTTGCTGATGAAACAATTTCGCGGCTCATTGAGCCTGAGATCAAGTGCAAATCACATGAAGGGAACAAGACACCGATCCCTATGGGATGGGGAAAGAACAAGGCAATTACTACAATAAGTGGTGTTTTTTTCTCTATGGCATATCACTATTGAACTGGTTTAATATGGTATCAGCTAGGAAGCGGCCAGATCATCCGTTGGGGGCATTTGTAATACCATGTAGATGAGGTGGTACTCATGACTGATCAATGTTTTAAATTTATAGCATGGGGCTAACTACTCCTAATTGGTAGTAATTGTCCCAATATGTTGATTAAACTGTTCCATACTGCACGGGTAAAAGCAATAAAGAGTCATTCTTTAAAATGGGTAGCACTTACCTACGGTTTGTGTTGATTGTATTGGAAGCGAGATATCTAGAATGGAATGCAGCATCATCTGTTTGTTCCGGGTGGAAGCTATTGTGCTCATGAGTCACACATGGACTATCTTATTGGAAATGATACCTGTTCAAGGTGGTACATGTACGCGATCTCGGCCCGATCCATATTTATATCGAGTGGGGTTCAAAGTGAGCGCGACTATGCACACTCTATTGGCTCTCATTTGGAGCCAATGGGCAAGAGGCGCCTGACACGCGTGGTAATGGTGACTACGCATAACCTTCAAAGTACCTGCGGCGACGATGACGACGCCGAGAAGAGAGGCCTGGCATGGCCTAGCTTTGCCTAGCCTGGCGTCTGAAGGGCAAGGCGCCGTGAAAGCAGGGCGCGCTTATGTACGCTTGCCTGCCGATGAAATACTCTCCATCTACACACACACCCATGCATACTGCAGTGTACACCTGACGGCGCCGCTGGCCTATGCGAACGGCGTCGGAGCCATATGGACGCGCAAGCGGTGCGTGTAGTTGTAGTGCTTCCTAGCACGAAACCTTCATGTAGTAGTGCGCGTGGATGGTTGGCTGGGTGGTTGGTTGGTTGATTGGTTGGTTGGATGGTTGACGGTTTTATACCCTCGGGCGACTATGGGAGAGAGGGTGAGTTAAGAGGGAAGAGGGGGACAAGGATGAGTTTCTAGAGTGAAAAAGGTTTGGCGTCGCTAGTTGTTGGGCGCCAACCTCTCCCTCAAGCAGTTTTGAGGAGAGAAAAGTTTTTTCTTTTCTACTTGCAGCGACGCCGGGACTATATCGAGAGGCAGCTAAAAGTCTGCGCTGAAATGCAGGTAGATAAATTACTCCCCAGCGTATTGTCTTTAGCTAAATTAAAAACATCGCACTGTGTCTCTTGACCGTTATCGCACAATCCTAGATGCACGCCTCGGTAATTTAACTTGGTTTGTATGTACCATCTGGCTTAACTTTAATGCACGGATGAATTCGAAGACAACAAATTATTCTATCAAGCGACTTCATAAATTCTATGGCACTATTTAAAATAGGCAAGTGAAAAAGACCGAGGTCGTAATCACATACAGAAAGGGGAATGTCAAATGGCACCAGAGAAGTCCACGACTTGCAGCATCTGTCTCCCAAGGCATAATGAGGTGTTTATTTCTGGACTGCTGTTTAAAATTTTGGCAAAATGTTATATTGAGCGCGATAGTACACGAGCTAAGATAGACGTATTTTGATTACATCGGCTATGTCGCTCACGAGCGTTGTGCAGATCGCCTATTTTAAGGTGGTTGGCGAAACGTAACCAGTCTGAGAAGTTAAACAATGCTAAAACTTCTCCATTTGACGCCAAAATTCGCTGTAAGGATCTGATTTGAAATTGCATGTGTAAAGGAGAAAATTCGTCAGACTGGCATCCATGAATGCTTCCATTTTAGGACGATTAATCATGTGCCGAAATATTGCGTGAGAATACTTGATATTCGGTGAAGTGTCGCTGATATCACGGAGGGCAGCTACAGTTTGCCTGGCGCTATCATATTTGGGGCAGTGAGAGGCTGGACCACTTCGAATGCCATCTTCACGAACTTGATCAGACCATGTGAGGACCGCAACTAAAAGTCACTTAAAGTGATGATACGTGTCCAATGCAGTTAATCTAAATCCACCGGTGTGCGAAAACCGATGACATCGACGCCACCATTTCACCTTGGAAGGTATGAATCAGAGAGGCGTCGTGTCTAAGCCTGAAAACGGTACACACGTAGCTGATTAGAAGCGCCGACTTTTCAAATCACGACGCAGAAGGTAGCTCGTCTTTAGCTATGGCTGTTATGTGGCGCCGGCTGAAATATTATCTCTGTTCGGACCTTCGTTGGGTTGCGTCTTCAGTAAGCAGCAATGAAGCTTCGCAAAACCACTTAGTGACAGCTATTGAATCCACAGTGTATCTTTACCACTTGCCAAATGCAATATTCTGTTGTTGTGAGAGGATATCGGTGTGCTAAACGATTGTCTGTTAATTAGCATTATAGATTGCTCCTTTTGATGTCCGATGAAGTGAAGGCAGCATCTGCCCGAGAATGCCTTTGGAAATTCATTTTAAACAGTGCCAGACATTTAAGGGGAGGAGTTGCTTAGGGAGTACACAAATTTTGAGTTTCCAAACCTATTGAAAAAAAAAACCTAAAGGAGTGGACATAGAAGGTCATTGAACCACCTGAGGTAGTAATTTGAATAAACTAATCAGCTGAGAACGCTGGGATGAGATCTCGAGAAAAGGAAGAGCGGGAGCGAAAAAGAGGAAAATCGAGAGAGTTGGGTAAGAAGGTTACTTAAATTCCCATTTGGTTTGCACCTTCTCAACGCCACTTCCCATTCGTTTCTCATTTTCGCAGTTACGAATGGCGCCAAAGGCTGTCAGGAGGCAGGCTGAAACAGCTGTTCCTACACACAGTGGCGCCGGTTTCAAACTAACCCCTTCACACACACAAAAGCGTCGCCTGACACATTGGGTGTCCTCGGCCGAATGGGCGGGAGGGTAGGCAAGTAAGCAGGAGGGGAGGAGGGCGGGGTAGTGGTGGTGGCGGTGGCGGTGGAGGCGGCGGGGGAGGAGCAGGAGCCTTCTCCACGCTGATCGATTGTCCCCAATGGCGCCAGTGTAAAGTAGCGTTTTTTTAAGTAATTAATACAGGCACAGCCGCATATTTCCTGCACTACATTTGGAACCGGTGGGACGCTTTCCTAGAGTAGCCATTCCTTACTTTACACCCCTTTGTGACTGCAGTGCATTGGCGCTCATAAACACAGTGGACGGCGCTACCAAACCCTCAACGCATCGGATGACTTGCAAGTTACAATAAACAAGGTAAACACCGATTAGCGAAAGATATGGAATGCTCCGGCTGCCGTCATTATAGCTCATGCTCGTTAGCGGCTAATCTTGCATCTCGACCGCATTATACGAAAACATTTCCACTTCCCTCTCGAGTATCAACACTTGAAAATGAATTGGCGATGATGTCATAGCGTGCAAAAACAACGGGAAGGTTGACAGTGAAATTTACAACAAGTTGGTGTCCGCATCTATTTTGGAAGTTAACTGGAAGCAATGTAGCATATTTGAGGGTTACATTGAGGATTCTCCACTTTGCACTACTTGGGTATCTGCTTCAACACAATTACCACCAAATGGGGAGCAAGGAAATTCCGGTGGAGCATACCTTGAAATAGAAGAGGTCAGAAATGGCAGAAGATGATTGCACGAAGACAATAGGCATAATAATTCAAACGGAGGCGTACATTTTACGATGTCATCCCATAGAGAAATGAATGAGTAATTTTTTAAACCTTTTATAGATAAACGTTGGACGCAACGTGAACATTGGCAGTGAGTTAAGTAGCTGACCCGGTCGCACACGTCGTCTCTTCAAAATAATCATGCGTACTCAAAGACGAAGTAATGACACACTGCAGCAAAGTCATTGCTTCTTTCCATTCTTTCAGTGCGTTTAAACTGAGCTCAATAATTTGTAGATTTTGAACAAATTTACATCCACGTATATTCTTTGTTCTAGAGCAAAAACTGTCAATCCTACAGCGGCAAGGCTTTACCTGGATCTAATAAAAACTTTGATTAATTTCACACCAAATTAAGGCGAAAGGCATCGCAGTCGCCAATGGGACTGATCGCCACCATGATACAAAAGATAGGAGAATGTGAGGGGGAGGGCAATGCAGGAGTGAAGAAGTAGAAATAGAGGATGTAATCCATCCCGCCTCCGCAGCGCTTATCACACACATACACAACGGTTTTGGCACCAGGCAAATTGGTTGGTGGTGGTGGAAGGGGACAACTTTGTTTTGACCTTTCTTTTACTGCGTCTGCCACTACTCCTGTTCCTGGTACAGTAATCGTCGACGTCTGTGTTGTCGTTGCTTCTAATTGCCGTCAATTATGGATGTACGTATTCATATACACACGTGCACAGGAAGCTTGAGAGAGTGAGATGGAGAGGGGGATTGGTGAGGCGGCTTTTTGTGAGCCTGCCCCTTCCATCTCCTGCCCGAGGCCTAATTGTGCTGACGCCAGGCCTGAGACGACGCCACTTTCGCGATAAGTGGCAAGTTGAACGGAGTGTGAGAAGGACAAAAAGGAAAACTTTTTGATGCAGTCATAAAAGCTTCGTAGGTTATCTTAATGCTTATCCTCTTAGAGGAACAGTGTGTACATCTACTCGAGAAAGTGAATCCATTTAGTGTTTGCTTGTTCAACCAAAATGAATCCGATTTAGGAGTAGAAAGGTGAGAAGACAGCTATTACTTGCGCACAAGTTTTGATTTTCGCCGCTACCTGCTCAAGAAGAATAGGAACGCCTTCTCTTCTGCGACTGTGACAAGAGACTGAACATGCAAGCTAAAGAAGGCATTAAGCATGGTTCCCATGTAGAGAGGAAAACGGATGTTTTTTGAACTGAAATGCTCTTTTAAAGAGCTTCCCAATACGATGAATGATTTACTCATTGAAGGTGCAATGCAGGATACTTCTGAATAAAAAGTATTTTAAATCGGGTAATCAGCCTCATATAATCCATGCTATTGTCGGCTTTAAATGTCGAAAATTGGTTTGAGGATGGCAACTGGTCTCTTCCCAATTTTAAAGCAACTAGCAATGGAGAATGCTCTCCTTTAGCTGCTTCGTTTTGACACTGGTCCATAAGTGCTATCGCCTTCTAAGTCAATACAATCAGCGGATATTTTTACGCTCTACCAATCCATTGTCCTGAAGGAAATGAAAAATCGTACTACAATTCAAACGATGTGTGAGTTTAAGGAAGAAAATTACGCAGACACAAAAAGGGGCAAAAATATTGCCAGTAAGTTAGGCGGATGCACACCCCAACTCTGTTTGTGGTACCCAAATCGACGCAGCAGCTCAAGGAAACTAAACAGACACGTGGCTATTTTACTCTTATCAGAAATGTTGATTTCTCAATTATGCATTTGAAGCCTCAATGACATGACGATTATTTTAACACTCGTAAACATAGCTGAAAGCAATCATAATACAATTTATGTGCATTCAAAGGGAGTATTAATAGAGGAGATGGTAAAAGATAAAAATCGGTCAACGAACCTAAGCTCTTTTCAGTCCTCACCGAGTTAGCATAATTGTTATGCCGAAATGGATCCATCACCTAGTGCCGGACGGGGCTGTTGCTCATTGGTTGACCTAAAGGAATTGCAGCACAGCTCGGCACAGCGTCGGCACGGCTCGGCGCACACGCGCACTTAACCGCCCACGTCCGCGGACAGGCGCCATCCGCCAAAGCGGCGACGACGGTGAAGTCTGTGCATGCTGCAGACACATGGTCAAGCACGCAAGTCTACTTGTACACGTGTGTGTAGATGGTGGGTGTGAAGGAGTTTTTATTGGAATGGACGGCGCCACCACCCTTTTACTTAAACTGGAAGAGGTTTCCAAAATGAGCACTTGGGGAGGTCAGACCAGCGGCTCCAAAGTCCACTGCGGATCAAACACAAACATTGCTTCTTTATCTCTAAAAAGTCTCGGTGAGCTGCAATACATGAATTTGTAGCCGGAGGGTGACCGTCTAACCAACTGACTTGCTAAATCAACTAACGTACTTAACAAATAAGTAGAGCAAGGCACTGACTTATTTCTGCGTATGTCGAAGTGTATTTGCACCTACAAGCTACTTTATTGGTATAAATATAGAATACTGTTTGTTCATTTGCGAGAGAATACGACCACTCACAGCCTCCAATGTAACCCTCGACGTGCGGAAGTACTGGCACGAGGAAAGGCCTTATCGCAAAGCAGAGGAGGACAGGCGGAGCCTTGAGTGCCTGCAAAACCAAAACACAGTTACGCAGCTAATTAAAGTACTGCAACCATCAAGAGACGAGACCTGTCAGGGAGCTGTGTTGTTGTTACTCTACGTCATTTTGTAGGCGTGTAACCATGCCAACATGTAGCCTTTCTTGCTTTAATGAACATGGAGCTTGGCGCCTAAGTTGACTATTATTTTCTAAAGTTTACAAATGCCAAACTAATGGCAGCGAAGATGTGGCAGTAATACTTTAATAAATGGCGACTCTCCTTTGATCTTAGTCCGTCAGCTGACAGTGTAATTTGACAATGCGAGTACAACGATTTGCACATTGTGGTTTGTAAACCTTGTTCCGAACTGCTGGTCTAGTGTTATACTGCTCTGAGGGTTCACTACCAGATTTAGTAACGAGAATTCCTTACACCACGTTGCGGCTAGCTGAGTAAAGATCCCACGTCATTTTTTACTCTTTGCGGTGCCACGATTGTGCGGTCACGCCACTAAAAGGTTTCAGTTAAGACTTTTAAAGCCGTGCGATAAATGAAGTGCCTCCACCACACATTCATTCATTTTAACTCGGTATATGCATCAGTCATTCATATCAGTGAGACAGCATTCAACTGCTATCCTTTTGCATTCGATGCAGTAGTTTATTGCAACCCAGCAGCATCCCTGAAGCATCCCGAGACCTCCCACTAGGAGGGAGGAGGCACTAAGATGGACTGGGTTTATGCGTTCTAGGGAAAGAAAAGGGATTAAGCCCACTCGTAAAAGGACCAGACACATGCCAGTGTAACCACCAGACATCAGGTGGTTACATAAATGAAGCATTACAATACCCTCTCCCTTTTTCAAAGAAGAAGAAGGAATGTGATCCTGAGGCGCCTGAGATGCCATGGCAAAAGTGTTGAAGCCAAAGGACACAACTCTACTGCCAGCTAATTTGTCCCTTTCATGCTTTTCAAACTATCTACATCGCAAAGACAAGTACTCATTTTTTTACTTTGCAAACGATTCAAGTTTGGACAAATTCACTGCAGTTAGGACAACCAAAGGGAAGCGATAGCTAAAAAGTTTAAAATGGTTAGTGTAGAGTGCTGGTGCCACATTCATAAAGTGAGGGGTAAACGATTGCAGTGGCCATTGTGTTTTGATTGTTTACCGTAAATGAATGACCAGGTTATGAAATATAGTTGTTACATCAGCTTACTCCCTGCTCAACGTTTTAGCAACAATTCTGTAAATCAATGCTAATCATACAACCCTCACATAAGCAGAGTGCTTTTAAAAGAAGACCATATTTAAATTCATTTTTATTTAAGAAGTACAAGAACAGGCACTTGCTTCCTCGTTTTTAATGGCAGTTCTGACCTCATTAAAACGCCTAGCCTAAAGCACTTTATGTACACGGATAGACGTTGGCAAGGTAGCCAACCTCGAGCCGGAAAAGCGACACCAGCTTCCCAGAGGAGAAACTTATTAGCAAAACTCCACTGTCAACCAAGCGACACAAAACTTCTGTAAGAAATATCTTTTCAAACCTGCAGTTTACAGTCACCACTGGAAACATAAAACCAATTGAACTCAAGAAAAAGCTTGTTAATTCAAATAACAATGGATGGCGATCAAAGATAAAATCTTTTCCTCTGGAATGCACCGCTCGTGCATCACAATGGAAAAGGTCTAATTCATGTCGCACAAAATCATGCATATTAACATGCAACGGGTAACTTCTCAATAACCGCTTCATTTGTAAAGGCCGACATCATACTAATTGTATTACTTATAATTATGTAAGTCGGTTATTTGGTCAAAGCTTAAATTTGCTAGAGGAAAAGTGGATGACCTCTGCGTTTCATTAACCATACACACTTCCTTTCAGTTTGGTGGTAGGTATTTTTGCCCATGGCTAATTTTCGATGGCGACCAAAACTGGATAAGGATTTAACAGGAAAGTACATACCGTTTTATGATTTGTCAAAAAAAACTTAGGGATCTCGCCAGAACACATTCACCTCCAGGAGCGGCTTTCAGCTAAAATCAATGACTTCAGGCTTTTTCTTTTCGTCGATAGTATGTATTTTTACATGTGTACCCACCTTTGTTACGGCAAAATTAAACCAATTTCATCATTCAGACAACAGGTAGAACGTTTTCAGAATGCTTCCAGCACATCATTAGAGGTTAGTCATTCTCTATTTTTGGTTTTAACGTGAGTCTGAAATCCGAAATTTCTTTCCCGAAATTTTTACCTGTCTCCTAATATGCCGATTTCATTTTTATTTCTAGCAGCAATAAGAAGTATGTCATGTATAAAACAAAAGTGTTAGCAACAAAATCTTACAATATTATGCAAGGCCTTTTCTTCGTTCGTCTATTCCGTTGCATAGAGATTAATTCATGCCACATTTTGAAGTGAAGGTCACGTTTGGACTGTGTTAAAATGGCTAGGAAAAAGTTGAAAGATATGACAGAACTAGAGAAGGCAGCGCATTTGGAAAAGCAACGACTGGCAGCTGCATCTGCGGCAAAAAAGAAGAATGAGTTATTACAGCATTACCTTAAAGTTTGTATTAGTCACAAAAATAGCATTCTAGAACAAACTAGAGAAGGAAGAAAAAATGACAAAGCTAAATAATTATAAGGTTAACCATCAGTGGAGAATTTTGCTGCGTGAAGCTAAGTCGAAGGAAATGAAAAAAGATTTGCAGATATTGAAAAGTACATTCGAGCGAGTTAAAGATAGGTAGGGTTATATGCACAGATACATTGTCTTTCTTCAAGAAAAGATCAAATACTAAGAACACTGGACATTGAGTTAGCTCAATCTGAAGAACAGTATATGATGTCTTTGCGTGATCATCTGCGCAATATGGACTTGTTTGTAGGTTTGTACAATATATGAGTATCTTGATTGTTCCGCATATTCATTTTATTCGCTCTTGCTCAAGAAGATACAGTCGCGTTTTTTGATATAAGCAGACCTGAAGTTGAAGTATATTGGCACTCGTGTGACTGAACCCACCATTCTTTAAAGCTTTCACCACCCCACATTTTGGAAATCATAAATGTTATCCTCTTATTCTAATCACAAATGAATGACATGTGTTTTACTATGCAGAAGTTCAAAACCAGCGTCTGGAACGTGTTAAAAACTCGTTTGAAGAAGAGCTTGCGATGATGAGGAGAGAATATGATGCAGGTACACTATGATTGCTGACATATAGATTAAGATAGAGAAAACGTACATGGTGACACGCCATCGGCAGCAGATAGACGAACTGAAAGACACATATGTAGCCTTTGATAAGTATTTTTTACAAAAGGAGCAAATCGCCAGGAGTGAGTATGGCAGCATCCGGGACGAGATGAAAAATAAGGTACACACTTTTTTCAGAATAGAGTTTATGCTTCCTTTACCTAAGTTTAATTAATGTTCATTACATTGGTTTTGAATCATACTTATTCTTTTATATTTAACGAGGACAAACCAAATGTAAGGCATTTATCCTATTTAAGAACTTAGCTTCTCCTCCACCTTGCGGGGACAAACTTAAACCAAAATAACCTGCATTTCAGAGCATCTTTATCCATTTTTTGCGACGGTATACCATGCATTATATAGATGCGATGGCAAATGTGTTGATGTCGGATACAGTGGTGCAGGAGTGCATTCTAACTGCCACATCACACTTTACCTGGAGAACAGATACATGTGTATCATCACGTAGGATTTTACATCTTATCTCATGCCACAACAAATGAACGAGTTAAGACTTTACTTGATTATATACGAACCAATTACTTACAAGAACATAGACGTTCTCAGTGAATTGCAACACCCCGACTCTAGAAATGCACTTTTGCCAACCCCCTACAAATGATTGGCTGACCTTTTTCAAAGCCTATTACTCTACTAACCAACATAAGTAACATTCAATAACAGGCAATCGAAAACAAGCATGCTTTGCGGATGGCGCTTGAGAAGAAGGTGAATGCTCTTTGGGGAGAATTTACCACACTTAAAACAAATTACCTCAAGGCCACAGAAGAGCGTCGATCCTACTACGAGGTGCTCAAAAAACGCAATGACCAATCTCTTAAAGATATTGAATATCAAATGTCACATTTAAAAACGGTCAGTTTCAAAATCGTCGCATTGAAAACCCATCTGGGGAAGATCCAGGAGGAGTACAAAGAAAAAAACCGCCTACTTGGTGATGAACGCGAGCGTCTATCGGCTCACTTTCTTGATCTTAAGCGTCAAATAAATGAGCTACGTGATCGACAACTAATGAAACTGACGGATATGGTTAATGTGAGCAACTCGGTTCACAACGCCCTAAGTGAGATGGTTAAGCAGGCCAACATAATAATTGGACTTGGGGAGAAGTGCCGCCACTTGGAGTCGGAGGAAGAAAAAGTTCTCCCTTTTTACGTCTCCTGTCTGACTCAGGAGGATGAGAGAGAACTTGCGGATAGATGTGACGCTGAAGAAGATGCGGAAATTAAAGCAGTGGGTAGATCTTCCATCTTAGCTGCAGAAACGGTTAATTTTATTAAGTACCAGCATGTTTGTTATAGCAAGGCAATATTATCATTATTATAGGTAGGTGTAAATGAGTTCATACACTCAATTTGATTGCACACCTTATCGAACCTAGTCACCTAAGACCATTCATTTATTCGGGATGGAAAATTAGGCTCAATCTCATTGTACATATGAATGAATTTAATGTAATAATGACAAACTGCATTCCACATAAATGTAGACTATCATTCAAGGCTCCTATTCTGTGAAAAAACTGAAATAGAGGTTTAAACTGCTGTTTTTTCCTTTAAAAGCAAGAGGCAATAAGAAATTAGGCTGGTTATTCAACTCGCTATTCTTGATAAATGGTCCGCTTTGTCAATCTCCTCCTAGATGCTAAAGCTCTATGAACCGCTTGACACATTTTGGCGCCGCTTTAGCAAAGTTCAACTGGAAAAGTTGGCTTTACTTAAAGAGCATCAAATTTTGGAAGTAGAAAACCGTCATTTGAAAGCTTTGATTGCTCGGTACCTGGAAAATTTGTCAGTTAATGAAAAGATTATGTCAGAACCCAACAGCCTTCTCATAATCAACAGCAGGCATAACCTCACGTAAGTCTTGTCCCAAAACCTAAAACAATTTTGTCTTAACTTTATCGGCTTCCACAAGTGATCGCTTGGGGTTACTTGAAGGTGAATTTTCGTTAATCACTGTGCCCAATTTGTGATTCGACACTTATTGCCTTTTTTGGACGTAGGCAATAAAATTGGGGAGGCACCGCTTTGAAAAATGCCCCTTTCTTTTTCAGTGTCGACCCTGCTATACGGGATGGCAAGAGACGTCCTGTGGCCACAATCAAGTTGGAAGGTGCTCTGGTGGCTAAAGAAGGAGGCACTTTGTGTCAAGAATTTTGAGCACTGGTTTGGACCAGCGTAAAATAAAAGACATTAAGCTCCACTTTTTAGCAACTTGTTACTTTTATCATCAGCTCCGTAATAGCTATAAGATCTGGTTCCAGATGTTGACAAAACAAGCTACCGCATAGGCGAAAATTCGGTCCAGGTGTCACGTAGGACAGCTGTCAAATATCGTAGGTGTCGGTTTTGGCAGCACTGGTAGTTAAAGTTTCATCGCCGGTACTAAGTTAGACATGAGTTTTAAGTTCATCCTTGTAGATTGTGCAAACAATTCTGACCCTCGGAAGTTAGTGAAAGGGGCGCGTTTAGCTTCAAAGCAACGTCATTAATAACGCATGGAGTTGCATCTCTCAAGGCTGAGGCCTTATGCTGGCGAATTTATGTGTCTGCTTTGAAATAAACTAACAAACGCATACTCAAATTCAAGTTGGGAACGTTGATACGGTTTCTTTTTTCATGCCTTCAGCATAAATTTGTTGCAATTACCACACGTACACAGTTTTGATTCTACTTGTGATTTTAAATTATAATTTGCCTCATTGTTGGTGCTGAAGTAGTGTCGCTGTCTCCTCTGCGTTTGTGTGTACGTATCGTCATGCCGTAGGAAGCGTGGGTTTCATTACTTGAAGCGAGCCAAAGTAATGGAGGTGGAGATCACACTAGTGGATATCAATTTTTACCACGTACTGTACATGTTCGAATTCTCGTGAGCTCAACTTCTCGACTGCATAGAAATTGTGCATTTTTTAAAGAGGAACTAACGAACAGGACTCCCACCATTGTTAGCTAGATTTCTCAAGTCCTAAAGAGGCTTATCAGACGTCTGCCGCACCCGAAAACCGCCAGCAACGCGAGCATGAAGCCAAGGCTGAGTCCACTTTTAACAGATTGATTCAAGAAATTATCTCTGACTTACTTAAAGGTTGCAATTAGCAGCTGCAATTTTTTCTAAATACATGCAAAAATTAAAAAGGTAGCTTTGTAATGGAACCACCAATAGACCGAGTAGCTAAATGTAATGTATGAGAAAAACGTCTTTTTGTGAAAAATTTAATTACGTATTTACACACAAAAGGGCTGTACAAACTACAGACTGGCAGGAACCTGCCGACCTTTCCATGGCAATGGAGTAACTGAGAGCAGCGGTAGATCTACCCAAATAACAAGAACTGCAAAGAAGCAGGCCATAATGGCCATGAAAAATGACCACGTCCTCGTGATCATGGTAGTAAAGACGAGGACTGCGATGCTCAGTGCTATTGCACCCACATAGAGGGTGATGTAGAAGGCCAAGAGTACAGGCCCTACAGTGTCCGGATAGATGGTCCAGTAGATGCCGAGAAGGAAAGCCAGACCCATGCCAATGCAGCCAATGATCAGAAGGGCTCCCACTGCCGTGCACAATTGCTCCCAGTGCAAATTCTGAGAGGCGAACAGACTCTTTCCTTGCCAGAATGGCGTTCCCACCGCAATCGCGGAGAGGATAAAGGCGAGGCTCAAAAG
Source organism: Hydatigera taeniaeformis (assembly GCA_900622495.1). Lineage (NCBI taxonomy): Eukaryota > Metazoa > Platyhelminthes > Cestoda > Cyclophyllidea > Taeniidae > Hydatigera > Hydatigera taeniaeformis. Next base: position 18,112 of record UYWX01000247.1, read on the forward strand.
AACAACGGGCAGACGACTAACTTCCACCAATTTCTGTGCCATATAAGTTTCCCTTTGGCTCCCTGCCCGTATGTATGCGAGGGTAAGTGAATGAGTGGCTGAGTTTGTGTTTCTGTTTAGCGAGGGACGGCACGACAAAATGTTGGTTAATCACACTGACGATGGCGGGAGGCTGATTGGTCCGTGTGAAGGCACCATCATGTGGACTCGCATGAGTTCAATACTCGCGTTAAGCATCATTCGTGTGAGAGACTGACGTACCTGCACAGCGTAGGTCTCTTTCTACAGCTCTTAAGAATTTCAAATTTCAAATGTGCTAAGGTTTATTCGTTGGCTTTATGCAGAAGGCTGCTTTTTGTAGGCTCTTCATTTACCATCCCTGAGTGATTGAGAAAATCGAAAACCCACCTTGAGCGACCACTTCAGAGGTTGTCTACAGAACAAAAACTTTGCTATACCTTATCCATGTGGTTAAACTAGTTATGGAGACAAATGCAATGAACTGGGCTCTTAAAAAGGCTCAAAAGCAGGAATAGAGGGAGATAAATGTTCATTGTGCTGTGATCGTGACACGTGCAAAATCAGTGTGGAGATGGTCATCAGAGCCCTTCATTATTCTAAAGTCCAATATTAGTAAAGCGCTCCTACGACTGCACCATACATAGCATTATTACTTTTCTAGCACTAGTGAGACAGACGGAAGGTTTGCCTACAGTAGAATTAATCGCAAGGTCTTAAAAATCAGTGGAACTAATGTCACACACATTTGTCCAATCGGCATCCTTTCATTTCATCTTTTCATTGTTGTACTCAGTGTAACTGAATTCGGTCCAGTTCATCAAAGTCAGTCACTATGGCGCCAGTGACTCTAAGTACTTCATCGCTGCTGTTAGGTCTCGCTCTCTGCCTCATGATATTGGCGGTGTGCTTTAATCACTGGCGTGGCGGGAACCTACTTCAGTACGAGGGGCTACAGAGCACGACGACGGCACAGACTTGCGCAGCCCTCCTCATCACCGGCGTGGTGCTTTGGGCTGCTGCCTTCATTCTCGGCCTATTGCGCTTCTGCAGCCACGAGGAGCTGATTGGTCAGCGGGGTGTGGGGTTGCTCTACCTCCTTACCCTTTACTTTGGCACCGCATTCAGCATCATTGGAGTGCTGGTGTACGTCGCCATTCTGGGTGAGGACTGGTCCTACCTCCTTGCTGTCATCGCTTGGACCTCCAGCCTCGTGGTCTCTGTCATGGCAGTCACTACTTGTCGATGTGATGCCAAGCGTTCTTAAGATTTATTTCGATTCCATTTCGTGTATAGTTTGGTAATAAGATAATCTCTAGCAGGAAACTTACACACCCCCTTTATGGTAAAAAAGTTCATGGATTTGGTAGATATCGAGCATCAAAGAAGTAGAGATGGTATCACCAGTCCAATATGACCCCTTTGTAAAATTTGGCCTTAAACTCGAATGAACCTCCCAGTCTTGTTTAAGCCTTTGAAGGAGGGACAGGTACGGACGGGGAAGACGTCATAAAATATACTAATGAGCTTTAATTTCGTTACAGCTTATTATTCAGAATAGTAAAGCTACTTAAGGCAATGTGGGTACGACAGACAGATCGCATTTTCAGGTTGACAAGATAAGGGCGTTACTTTCATCAGGGCACATCTGCTTACAAGCCCAAAGAATTTGGTGTTTTAAAAGGTCATGTATAATGCATTAAAATTAGGGCGCTTACTAAGTTTGTGCAAGTAGCACAATCTCTTCCTCTACGCTTACAATTTCCTCTTGTATTTGGATAAAAACGCTGAGTTTCAGCGCAGGTAGTAGTTGTAGCATTCTTTTAGCTGCCGAAATTAAAGTAAATGACATGAAACCTTCATTTTGTAATTTGAAATAGGAATTAATTATTTTTTAGCTTTTTGTGACAAAAGCCGCCCCTCAATAGAGGAAATCAGCCGATGAAGTTTTAGCTTTGGGTAGAGCAACGTTTCCAGTTACGTATTTACGCAACAGCGGAGTCAATCTGCATTAATTTTTTAATTACAGTAAAGTAATGAGGTAGTGCGGTGCCGCCGTATTCGCCTTCGGCCAATGCTTTATTCCGTATTTTCCTTTAACAAAAATGCAAACTTATAACCAATGACCATGCTGGAGATATGATGTGTCTGAATAAATCCTCATTTCATAAAAATGAAAATTCAGCCTACTTATAAATAAATCAGCAGCTGAGATTATCACTTTTTACGTGCAAGAATTTTGGTTTGACAGTTCCCTAAGTTTGCAATGTATTTCCTTTCATAGAAGCATCAACTTTCGGGCATATAATGGTTATGTAATTAAGACAATTATAGAAACACCCCCAGTTCAACAGAATTCATCTTAATGCACCGTTATTTGCTGGTATTCAATGGGTGAAAATAGGTTTCGCGTCACTCGATACCACTGGCAGTTGGATTTGATAAGTAACGCTGTTCAAAATCCCAAAAATATTCAGTGCTAGCACGGATTCGTCCGCCTTTTCTGTCCTGAAATCATTAGCCACTTCGCTCTACTGCGCCAATAGTCGCATGATAAATTCTTCCGTTATCCAGAATTTGAGTTAAAATGACTTCGTTTATCATTTTGCACACAAGACGTAGATAGACATGCTATCGCTGGGTTATTGGGTACGAAACTAGACACAAATGAACACAACATCGGACTGCCATTACCAACACCATCTTTGCTAAGTAGAACTGTGGAAGTGAGCTAAGGATGAAGACGAAAGGCCTAAAGTCTACTTTACGGCTGCGAACGAGAACGACTGTCTGGATAGAATTTTGTGTTAAGAAATTAAAAATTCAGCAGTCCTTCCTAGATATCGCGGTAACCCCTCTTGCCCACAGTTGAAATAGTCTGCAACAAAGAATAAGTGTCCGGTAAGACGTGACTTTCTTGCCAAAATTTTGAGAATCTTAAGGGTCCAATTTTGAGCGACTATATAGTTTGATAATTTTAGAAGTATTCCCTCTTTTGCGGCATTCGGCTGTGATGAAAGGCAAGAGAAGTTATACAAAATCAAAAAGGTGATTTTTGATAGCACCGTCAGAATATGTTCCTCGTTATAAAAGAAACCATGGAAAAGCTTGACTTATGTGCATCCCTCAGAACACAATTCGCCGACAAATATGAAACTACAGTCGTAAATAAGGACCACCTTTAATGAAAGAATGGCTAACATACAAAGCACAGGATGCTGTCCCCACACTTTTGATAGATGGGTAACTTCATGTTTTATTAGTAAAAAGTCCGCATACACTTTGCGCTGTGCTGATTCGGTTAGGATGAACAACCAGTTCGATGGAGACCCCCTTGCGGCGTCGGTGCCGCATACCTGATTGTGCCATTCAAGCACAAATGAACCTTGCTCATTCCCCTTTTTAAATGCACATAGTCCACTTACTCCTCCGTCCAAAGGTCGAAATTAGTGCAAAATAGTATATAAAAGAACCATAAACGGTACCACTCAGGAGGTTAAAATCAAAAGATGTACCATCTCTCCTGCATTGGCCTTCTTTCAATCGCTGCCATCGTACTCGCAGTGCCCATGAGTCAACCCCCATCGGAATTCACCATCATGGAACAGAGGGTGATTACAGGATTGCTGGAGAAGCATAAACTGCGTGATATTATCCGCATTATGTTGGTAATAGAGGAGAAACGCCTTGTCAAACAGCCTACAACTCCCGTCCCCGTTTCAGCAGGGACCGAGATCGCGGAAAATGTACCAAGACCGGTGGTCCCAACGCGTAAGGACTACGATCTGACAAATATGGCAGGAGTAGAGAAGGGCATCACAACTCCACCTCATATCCCCCGCCACAGATTCTACGACGAAAATATTTGGCGACAAGCATTATCGGAAATCTAATTCCAAACATCGGCCATCAATCTCATTCCACCAATTATTATCCTTACGCGTCTTATAAACTAATTCAATATTTAGAGTTTGAGCACGAATTAATTGAGAAAATCTTTAAGAGATTTTAAATAAAATGCTTTATTAATATATTCGTCATTTGTTTGCCTGATGGAATTCAGAGCATAAAAAGAATTTGCGTCAAATTTGCCAAATAGGCTACCTTTTCAAAGGACCACAAAATGCCACTATCAACGGACTGCAAAGACGGAGAAGTAAAACTTCAAAATTTGATATGAAAGACAGCCAAAGCTATTAAAACCAGTTTAAAAAGAGGAGCAAAAAAATTAGCAGAATTTTAACATAAAATGACTGCATAGAGCCTCGTCATTCAACAGATGCACAGCCGTAAATAAGCTTAAAACACAATACAATTAATTCACAAGTGTCCTTGATATTGTAACTTTTGACATCTGTTGTGATTGTGGCTATAGCGGCCCCAGATTTCCAAATAAGCTTGAGAATGACTTGAAGGTCAGCCCACGTGTACAAGGGTCAGACAGATCCTAAAATGACAGCGAAACATCAGGTGGTCACAAAAACAAAGCATGACAGTGGCGGATTGAGTGCATAACACGGTGTCCGCCTTGCATCTGTTCTTTTGAAGTATATCATAGTGCTATTGTGGTAAACTG
>UYWX01000248.1:0-22604 GCA_900622495.1 Hydatigera taeniaeformis
CATTTGTCTAGCAACAACTTCAGCACCATTACTAATGCTTTCCTCAAAAGAGTTAATTGGGCGAAAACTGGCATGACCTCCTGAGAAGGCTCTAAGAACAAGGAAGGCACACTGTCGGGACAAAGCTCAATAAAAGCAAACTAACCGTTTAAACAACTAATAAAGGTGATTTATGGCCTCTAGCTCATTTTTAAGCATCATCATAAACGCTTCCCACAGGCACTTTAATTGCGTTGACTGTTACAACGGATTTGGTGCTGTATAAAAAAAGACAATAAATTCCACCAAATAACAGTGTTCATTAGTGAATTTGAATAGGATTAAGGCTAAGGCGCCTGTATGCTAAGTCGCCGACTTTGTCGACAGTTCTAGTGATACGGGAGTTCCATCCCTCCTAAAGACCTTCATTCGAGGCATTAGGAATGTAGTGGCCGTCGCATTTGTCTGCTGCTACCAGTAAGAGTACCAGCCTACAAGCAGGCTCCTTGATCGAAAATAAAAAGTCAGATGTGTTGTGTGGGTACAAAGTTTCAAACTTGTTTTATGCTAGTTTTGTGCACTTTATTAACGTACGGTTGAGAGGTAGCAAGCACTGTAAATAACTCAAAAATGAAGTATTTCGGTTGGTTAAAAATAGTGCCGCTTCATTTACCATTGACATCTCATAGAGAAAGGAAATGAAGTCTATCACAAGTTCTTTTATTAACGAGATTTCCCGTAAATTAATTAAAATGCGAGCGGGTTAATTCAGGATTGTCGACGCTTTATGTTGCCGCTAATGTAGAGAGCAGATGAGCTCTGAGGAATAAGGTTATATGGCGCTAACACATATGCGCCGATGGTAAAATGATGGACAATTGGTCTTTTGGCATGTTCCAAAGACTATGATACTCGAAAAAGCAATTCAGCCGAGGTTTAATTTTCTGCGAAGTTTAGCCAAAGGCGTTATAAGGGCAGCAAAAGCACTGCAAAGCAACCCATCAACAACATATACCAAACACATACCTAATTTACGCATGGAACGGTGAAGTCGGATCGGTGCACCCATGTGATGCAGGTAGAAAAATGTGCCTTGAATTGGCTTGCATTAATGTCTAAAGCACTGATCCAGACGCATAAACTATTTGAACTCCTTAAAACAGGATTCCCACAAGCTGCCCATCGTACATGCACCATGTCGGACAAAAGCATCGTCTTCAAAAATAGTGGAGAGATGTGACAATAGTTAAATGCGTAGACTTAAATCGCAAAAAACTGCAATCACTTGATTTTATGGATGCCAGCGAAACGAATTATACTGCAAAACTGATAGATGCTTTCCCTTAACTGCAGTCGATTATTAGCAGGAATGGTAAAGTCGTGAATAATTTGCCCATACAAAGCGGGTGAGGCACTTCTTAATCAACTGCCTTAATTCCTCCTCCTCCTCCCCCTCCTCCTCCTCCTCCCATTCCTGACCCTTCGACTGCGTTAGCTGAGGGTCAACAACTAAACTCACTGGACGCCAACGGCACGCATGAGGGAGTCTTAGTATTCTTATTTAGCCTTTGAAGTTGCATGAGTTGGTGAATGATGGACACACTGTCTTCAAGGTCGCATAAGCTCTGGTTGAATTGGTAAATGTGACTAGTTTTTGTCCTCACAGTTGAGCGTTGGATCTTTAGGAGTTGTTGTAAGGGACACGTTTCTATATTGTCGGGAAAATACATAAAAGAATTAATTTGCGTCTTCGTGATTATTAGTTTAGTTTTTTCCATTTTATCGGTTCTCAAGACTCCGCAATTGTACTCTTAAAGAGTCGAATGATTTACAAGGAACGTAGCACACACCACTTTGTCTGTTATTTTTAGCAATAAATATTCCGTTTCACTATTTCCTTATTATTTCTAGAAGGAAGGTAAGGGAGAAGAGCCCTTGTTAGGATTGGCAAATCTGAAACAAGCTCGAACGAAAAACGCTCCGTTTCATGTAAATGCGATATTAACACCTGCTACGACACCAGCAGTTAACCACTTCAGGCACCGTATTTATGTGGACATTTTAGACCTCCTCCATTAAGCCATTAAGTGAATTGAATTAGTGCAGATCAAATGGCAAGAAATATGAGGAGAAAAGGACTCAAAACTCCAAGTTAGAAAGCAATAATATCGCCCGTCTTTTAATTAATGACTTTTCTGTCAGTAGTCTCCATATTAACAATATGCATACGTGATGACAAGGTACTTTCATCTTTCCAAAGCATTCTCCATACAGAAGATAGATCTGAGGTGCGGAATTTGCGAAAGGCATCAGTGACACTGAAGCCAGTCTTTGTGTGAGGACGGCAATTTGAAGCCTGGCTCGAATGGATATCAAGCATTATCCCTATGGCACCGACGAAACGGTGGTAGCCAAAACTGAAGGATGGTCAAGGATGCACCGAAGTCGAACAGTTTGACAGATAGCCTAATATAAGTTTGACTTCTTCAATACACAGATTCGTCTTTTTGGATCACTGAGCAGCAGTCCCTTCGAGCCACGTTACTAATCTGCACGCCTTCTGAAACCGTCCATTTTTGTTCTATGCCTTAAGAAAATCCGCTATTTTACAGATTTTGCATAATATGCTCCGAAAATGTTGAAATAGCTTCTAATAGCTTAAGTTCATTTGACAAAGCTTTTAAAGTACAGTAAATGTTTGGGCATTAGAGCTCTTGATTTTACATTCTTGATTGGGCCACTGAAACAACTCATTCTCTCTGGTCATTCGCAGTGGCTGAAATCCATGCCTGTTAAAAAATCGGGAATTAATATCTCACCTTGAAAGTCATCGAAGTCGGGCACGAAGAGGAAGCACATCACGGATGCCCACTCTCTGACTCGAGTTACAATTATTTGCCATCGACTGACAATGCCTAGAGTTTACACATAAGTGGGAAGTGCAAGACATAAATTATCCGAATTCTACAAGATGGCCACCTATCCGCTTTCCCCATCCCTCTAACGCTGTCGTAAACTATAGACTCATTTTTTTGCCCCCGACCACACAGCACGTGTATATGTCAAATGTGTAGCGCATCAAAGACGCCGAGAAAGTTTATTTAACTCCCCACAACACATTTCCTTTAGGGCCATCTGTAAGTGTAGCGCATGTTAGGTAACTGGGACAACCCTAAGCACAAAAGGAGCACAGTTTGCCTTCTTACAATGTTTCAACATGAAATCCTTAAATGTTGGCTTTAGTATCATTGTGAGATTTTGGAGTCACGTTTCTTTAATTGACGCTAGACCTTTTGTCTTCGGAGGTTAAATACATTTTAAACGAATAAATGCTGACGAAGCTTAGCATCAGTTTATCAAAATCAGATCAACATTTTCTGAGATACCGACGCACTAACGCGATCCAACGCCTCGTTATTACTCTACTAAATATACGGCTTTTATAGTTGAGCTTCAACCATTCGTCTTATTTAGACAAAGGGCATGAGAATCAAAGACATTTACGTATTTGTAAGTAGTAGTAGTTTGAGCCTTGATTTTGCAAATATGCAACTTCAGTCAGCATAATAAGAACATCATTTTGAAAGCCGCAGTGTCTAGGACTAATTAACTTTAGGACATAAAAATAGTTCAGTTTCTTTCAAGTAAAGATGGAAGCGTTTATATTTAAGTTGTTTATTCGAGGAAATTTTCTAGCAATAACCAAACTTTTGGGTCAGGTCGTTCCACGACATTTGTATTGAGGTGGCTATTTCTCTTTTACCAAAAAATCAAGTAAAAGTACAAAACGAGGATTTCTAAAAAATTACAGTGCCCTCTGGTACCTCCTAAAGATAAAATATGGTGACGCTGCAACAGAAGGAATATGTGATGACGATATGACTCAAAGATCGGGACACCCATCAAGCACACAAAGTGGAGAAATTAGTGCCCAAAATATCGAGAAGAGTCGAACAAACTGCAAAGTCTTTATGCCAACTTTGTTTCTTTAACCGTGGTCTCTGTGTCTCCTCAAGCCGGTTAATGGTATAAGGACGACACCTCCCAATCATTGAAAATTTCGCGTAGATTTAAAGGTATCTGATCGAAGCATCACCGACACTTGTTAAGATTTTTAGTCTACTTAGGGTTTTCTCTCCTTTAGGTAATGCATCGACGACTGTCATTGGCATATTAGCGAAGTCATTTAGTCAAGAAGGGATTTGGAAAGTTTGTCTAACGGTGATATTACTTGTGCCACTTTTTTCCCTTTAGCTATGCTTAACCACACACTGCTCTGGGTGGACAATAAAAATTGGATGCTGCATGTTCATCTACTTGACTTCCGCATATCGCAGGTAGCTCCATGATGACTCTGCAGATGCTAGTGCTGTGTGTCTTGGCTTTTAATAGCGCTGCTGAAATCGGGACTGGTGAGATAAAAGTATAACTGTTATCTTCGACACTTCTGTTAGAGCTTGCCTTAGATCTTACCATCCACATTGCATGCCCATTTCCCTTCATACATACAAAATAAGAGCATCTCCAGATTTCTTCTAAAGACAGGTTAAATATTTTTAACCTGAACAAGGGCTATCTGTAGTGGTCCACTGCTGATCTCATACAATGTAGAGGAAGTGCGCAGGCCATGAAACAACTTTTTTAGTAACCGAACAATTGGATCACTAGATTTTAGTGACTATTGGTAGTAGCTCATGTTTTCAATCTTGTGGTTCCTTTTTCCAATCTGACCTAGAAGCTAGATAACTTCGAGCAAGACAGTGCAAATAACTTACTAAGCTAACCATCATTGCTTCCCAATAAGCCCAAAAACAGGCAAAGTCCCACTTTTTATACCGTTTGGAGACTAAAACTTGAAACATTATTTACACCAACTATTTTTGCTCTAGAATGCTCGATCCTATTCAGACTGAATTGCAGAAGGGCGCAAAGGAAAGATAGTTACCACTGAGAAATATCGTCAGAATCTAGTAAACCTCTCAACTTCTAACATCCTATGAAGTTGAGATTTTTGAATGCGTGCGCTGCATTGGTCCTCCTCCATGGTTACTGACTAGGTACATCTGCTTTCAAAATTGAAGCTTTTCTCACCCATGTTTGATTTGTTCAAATTAAGTATCAATAGCGATTTTGGCTTGAATTTCAGCGGAATGTTTGTAATAAATAATGTCACTATCAATTTGTCATTTACATTGATGAACTTTCCAAAATGAGGCGCTGTCTTGGAATCGTAGTCTATACAGACATTTGATCACTCGGAGGTAAATACCGTTACTTCCAGCAGTTGCGAGGGCCATTTCTTCACACATCAGTCATCCAGCAGAAGGTCTCTCTCTTAGGGGGCTTTAACTATGTGGTGAAATCTAGCAGCCTTTAATGATGCTATGTGGGACCCATTCACTTTGAATCTAGACGAAAGCCAAATGTCATAAAACCCATGCCGAACCTCAAAGAATCTCTTGATACGCTTTGCAAGCAGAAATTCTTCAGCACGTGACAGAAATGGGGTTCGGTCTAAACACAGGATCCATGTCTGAGTGGTACGCCCCGCTATCACTCCTCATACAGTTTTCACTTATATACATACATTTTCTAAAATTAATTTTATTTTAGATATGCGCAACAAGTAAATTTGAATTGCATCCGTCAGATGAAGTCTGCTTTATACAGGTCTTGTAGTAAAATGATGTCATTGCTGGAAGGCGTAAAAAATTTTGTTACCTGACATACCCAACAGTACTTCCTGCAGTATTTTAAGGTTAGACATATTTTAGTGCACTTTTGTGGCCAAATTTAGCAGTAATATATGCTCTATTGCATAAAGTACAGCTTAATATAAGAGGCTCTGACTGAATTCATTAAATTCAACCTTTCTGCCCACCAAAAGCAAGGCAAAAAAAACAAATTTTTCATTTACATCAACTATTTTGGCCAAGAAAGTTGTACCGGGAGTTTCCTTTGGATGACCTTAAGCAAGACCAGCGTTTTATGTTTTGGAGGAGCACGGAATGCTTATAAGATGTACGACCTAATCGGCAAAAGGTAGTCTCATAGTGGAAATAGAAATAAGAAACCACTAATTAACTGTGTCCAGGATAAAAAAGTCCTTGTGTGAACATTTTACAACTAAATTCAAGCTGTGTGAAGCCCGCTTACAAACCGATTGTAAATTCAGCAGCCAAAAGCTGGAAGTAACTTCTAGCCGCCGATAAGTAAACCTATGGAGGGGCTTCGCAAGTGTTAAAATGGTTGAGATTTTCTACGCCATCTGAATTCGCAATAAGGAATTTGCAAAAATGGTACGATCCATAAACCATTAATTCCAATAGTCGCCTTTTTACCAAGTCCTGAGTGCCCGTAAAATCAGGACAAATAGCCAAACAGCGGACCTCAACGCTATTCAATATTAATTCCGGTATTTTGGTCATCACAAAGTAGCCACAAGTTATATTTGGGCAATCCCACGTCATGCATGCACGTGCCCATTTCTTGTTTCACGAGCGTTAATAATAGGACCTTCTTTATGCTAAAGTACGTATGGTATAATAGTCTTGTAGGGATGAGATGTTGTAGTCATTTACATCCTGATGCTTTGTTCTCATTTTAGCCCCTGTCAGCGAACTATGTCTGAAACCTGCGGCAAGACTGAAGGCTGTTCCATGCTTGATCAGCTTTTCTACTTAATGAAGGTACAATTTTATATACATAAGGATAGAGATAGACAAAATATTAGGGTGTTACAAACTCATATATCGAGTTTTTATAACAATATAGAAACGTGTCCGTTACAACAACTCGCAAAGATCCAACTCTCAACTGTGAGGACAAAAACTAGTCACATTTACCAATTCAACCAGAGCTTATGCGACCTTGAAGGGAGTGTGCCCATCATTCACCAACTCATGCAACTTCAAAGGCTAAATAAGAATAATAAGACTCCCTCATGCGTACCGTTTGTGTCCAGTGAGTTTAGTTGTTGACCCTCAGCTAACGCAGTCGAAGGGTCAGGAGTGGGAGGAGGAGAAGGAGGAGGAGGAGGAGGAGGGGGAGGAGGAGGAGGAGGAATTAAGGCAGTTGATTAAGAAGTGCCTCACCCGCTTTGTAGAGGCAAATTATTCACGACTTTATCATTCCTGCTAACAATCGACTGCAGTTAAGGGAAAGCATTTATCGGTGGGACAGTAAAACAAATTTGTTTGTTTTATTTTATTTCGTACTCATAAATATTCACAAAGTTGCACACAAAGCAATGAGGACTGTAAAGCAAAATGGTCATGAGCTATCATTGTCAATCCTCGATTCCTCACACATCCACAGTGGTATGGAATGTCAATGAAAGAGGAAGTTTTGTCTTGTGTGAGAAAGGTTTAAGAGCACTGCCATCACCATTCATGTTCTCCGTTAGTACTTAGTAGCCTGACGCTTACCACTACGACCTAAATGCCGGCTTCATAAAATCCTCGCCACATCGAAAAAATGCAACATTTTCGCATGATTGTTGAGAGACGTCACTAAAACTTTCATCGCCACCGCACATCCTTTCTCCTTTAAATTCTATCTGGTACTGTGACATCAGGCATAAGGATTTATGTCCATTAGGATTCCTTTTAAATTTTTATTGTAGCCGATGCGTATTTTGGAAAAGCAGAATATCTGCCGCTCACCGAGAGCACAAGTCGGGGACTTAATTTGCTGCATTTGAAATATTTTATTTATGCAATATCAGTGAATGAATCCCAAAACTAAAGCAGCCAATTATTAGCCATATGGGATAAACAATTCTCCTCCGTTTTTTGTGTATCACATCAAAAAAGCTGTTTTCCTGAATAACCCTAACTTGGAAAGCATTACCTCCCCTTCGGCACAGACCTATCTTTCCACAAGTATAGTTTGCAACTCCTTTGATTAAGCGGTGTCATGACATTATGAGGAGATCAGTTTTGGGGGCAAAGTGAAATCGTTGAAATGTCAAGCTTTGAATAGGCCAATATAAACAGAACCCAAAGATGGAGGCTATTAATCAGTTTATAATAGTGTGTCTGGAGCGGAAATGGATATGGAGGGGGGAGTGTGCCTGTCTGTATATCAAGTTATTGTCCTGTAGCCCATTGTCGTTTACAAATTCATCCATGCACAATAGAGCATGAAATTTTACGAGTACCTAATGCTGAGCTCAGGTAATCCTCGCAGATTGAAATTCCACTGTGACTTCAAGATTTAGTTAGCCGCATGGAAGTGATGCGGTGGTTGGACTTGCACCACAGCGATGCACCCGCGGATAGGGCCTCCAGTTGTGAAAATTTTGGTAATGGCTTAATCATTCAAACTATTCAATGACGGAAAAGGTGCCTTAGAGTAGCCAAAATCCCAAAAAGGCTAAAAAGATAATCATTCATTTGCACATTTGTGTGCATTTTTACATGCAACGTGCTCAATCTTACTTGAGGTAGGAGGACATTCAATCTCCGGTACGGAAACTGATTCACCGAAGGCAAGTTAGATGGAGATAAGTAAAATTTTTAGGCAGATACTGCAAATGATTCCTTAAAAATGGTTTACATTATGACTACTGTTAATGCAGGCGTTAACATCAGTCCTGTAGGACACGGGACTAAATCACTTACTTAAAATAACTGTCATATTGAACGAAAATTATTCCCTTAATCTGCAGCAATTACTCTTCTTCCAGTGTGCAAAGGCTTTATGCCCATCAATAAAAGTATTATGAAAGTTGTCATTTGGAGTTAAGTTTAATGCAGCACCCTTAACCATCCTTTAGTTAATGACAGAAAGGTTTTAGGTCGGGAATTGGAAGGCAATCGTGCTGCTCATTACAATCACAATGTTGAAGCGCTCATTACCCATACGATTAAATCAAGTTGCTCAGAGGATTAAATAAGAACCTCTATTTGAACTAAGGTATAACTTTCAAAATGGCAATAAAACTTGGTAGATGTGTCCCTTTACAGATTTAAACTTCAATTTATAGGACGGTGATTGACATTTGTGAAACTTTACCATAATGAGAGGGAATCAGCTCCGCTATTGCGGATCCTCTACTGCCTGCATATAACACGAAGACTTGCCCAAGTGATGTGTAACCGAGTGGAGGTACGCTTAGTATTAGGTGACAAATACCTTAAAAGCCAGCACCTGCTTTGTATGTAGACCTCATAAGATTTCAAAAACACAGTACAACTGCTTTTGAACTAGTTCAAAAGGCAATAGTTATGATGCAGGTCTCAAGAGGGCTCTTATGATTCAACTTGGTATTTGTCCTTTAGCCGAACTTAGTTTCATTCGTTAGTCAAACATAAACACATAAACGCATTGCAAAATCTCGTATGGACTACCATGGCAGCAAAATTTACATCGTTTTAAGTAGTGACCAAACATAGCTCTCAGTGAACCGAACCAGCATTCCTTATGGTTAAACAAAGTCTCTATTGAGGTCATAAAATAACAGGTGCATTTATTAGTTTACAAAGCAAGAAAGATTTGCCTTTTTAAGATCCAAGCTGTCCACTTCGTGCGCAACAAAAACTTTAAAGTGTTAGTCTAAATTAGTAACTTGCGAGATTTACGCACAAATATTTACTACTTCAATAAAAAACGAGGAAAGATGAATGCGATCAAAGTGATTAAATCTAGACGCGAATCCTCTGTCATAAAGATGTCAACTAAGGTTCTAACCTGTTGGTACTCTTTAAATGGTCCCGCATAACGGACAGTTAAAAGGGTGTATGAAAAGCTAAATTAGGAAGCATGAGGGTTTTAAGGTGCGACAGCTGTCAAAAGGATAAACTCCAGAGGCTTCTGCGGATAGGTCAATTATGAGACCGTCGTTACTTCTATACCAAAGTGCCAGTTAAGAGATTTATTAAGCACTAACAAATCTCTTGGAGATTCTCTTAGGCTTCCACAAAACAAACTATAACATGCACGCCTTCCGCTTTTTACAATTTACAACTCTTTATTAGTCTGCTGTGGACGCTTAGGGCTCCGCAGTCGCAGTTTTGCTAGACTCTTTGGTTTCTCCGAGGAGCCACTGTTCTCCACCCTTCTGCAGATCAACTAACGAATCGTTGAGTTATGTTAAAATTCCCTTTGACTTCAGAGAAACAATGCAAGAACAAAATATGTGATGTTAACTAACAGCAGCATTAAAAAGTGGTTTAATAGCATTGCTGGAGAGTGCAGAAATTAAACTGTTGGCATTACGCAGACGCTGGTACTTCTTTCTACCGTCACTACTCTCTTTCCGTTTTAGTAGTCCTATCGATTCTAGAATTCGAGATAGATTATTTTTGAGTTAATTCAAAACTTTATATATTTTTTAGTCTTTATAAAAACTGACTGCATGCCTATAGTAGGCACAAGCTTACTACGGTGTCTGTACAATCGGAAAAATACGACTTTGATTTTACAATTTAGCAGCTATGGCATTGTTATTGCACCATTGTCATCGCCTGTTATGTCCTAGAGGGCCTCCATTCTTAGGTAACCTGGGCTTGAAAGCTCTTCAACAAAAACCTGGAAGCTGAGCCATATTGAGCACAAAATGGTCGATTCAACCCATTAATTAGTCATTGCTTTCGCCTCTTCATCTCAAATGTGTAGCCCCATTCTTCAACACCTAAACCACTAAGGCTCCTTCCATGCGCCTCACACTTCGTAGGCACAGTTGAGTGGACGCGGGTAGATGTTGTGAATGTCAACTGCGTTGCGTCTTGCTTTGATTCGGAGAAAGCTCTGCTTTTGCAATGGACTAATGGACAAAAGTGCTGTGTAAACTCAGATACCCTCCTTCTATCCACTCTTGTGCACGTGGTCTGATTTACCTTCTTAGAGATCATACCGCAGACCACCTCTGCATCACAGACAATGGGGATAAGTATTTTCTTTACCCCCTTTTTGAACGCTTGTTAATAAAACTGTTCATTTTTTGATCCTGCATATAATCAATTTTAAATTGAGAGAAAATGAAAAAGAAGCCGTCTTGCACGAGGTTAAAGAAGAAGACGTACGGCTAAGGTTCGCATCTCCAAGTATGTGTGTGAATGCGGTCTTACAACTTTACTATCATCAAGCTTCATGAATTATTACTGCATCATTGTCTGGCGTTATGAGTGATTGTGCATGGACTGACCCACGATGAGAGGAGCAGCTATTGCATTCAGCAGTAGACCAGATTTGATTCCGCCTGCTGTGTGCACTGCCCTCACAATACCAAAAATTTTTATGTAGGTTGTAAAATTACAATCCCTCAATGAGTCGGCCCCTGAATTTATGACTAAGCGTTAAAAATAACATCCCTTTTTTTACACCACAGTGGAAAGTCCTGTCAAATGTCAAATGCGCTTTTCTTATATCTAAATACCGCGGATTAGGCGACATTTAAGAGAGGCACATTTTCGAGGTCTCTTTAATAGACTACTAGGGTTTAAACACTGGGGGAAACATTCCATCCTTTTAAATGAGCTCAGGACATGTTTGTTGTGGTAGAAGGGTAAAAAATTAGTTTATACTTTGAGAAACGTTTGTCTGTTTGTGTATCACTTCCGTGTAACAGTGATAGCAATGAATTGAGATTACATAGGCTAGAGACTGCAGTTGCGAGCTTCTGGAGGTAAAAGCATTGAGAAATACTTTGCCTTGAATGTAGATTCTTCCTTTGTAAGGTACCTCGGACGTACGTCTTTCAAAAAGAGAAATGCAGGGACATTATTTATGGTTCAAAGCTACCACAGAAGCTGCGAATGTCTTAAAAGTGAAGCGAATAAGTAGTCCTGTTCATGACGATGTAAACAAGTGTATAGTAACTCAAATTTTAAAACTATCTTAAGTACACATTCCCCCAGTTTTATGGCTCGAAATGTTATCCGGTGACATGGTTATCATTCACCGCCATTCCTCTATTCTATACGGCAAAAAAATAGGAAAATATGTTTTCCACAGGGAAGTCAATGTTCACCACAGAAAAGGGAAAACAAGCGGCACTAGACATACTTCTTATTTAATTGCTGCACCTCGCCATGTAACCCCTGATTAATTGTTACAAGGGGCTCAAAGGCCACTTTTGCAGCCGTTTAAGGGAAGCAAATGCGGAAACATGGTTTTCGTTTGTGCGAAACCCACAAAAGTGCCGAAAAACCTAATCACAGTACTGCGTCTTTGCGCAGCAGGGACATGAATTATCCTCATTCCACGCTGGCTAGTCGGCTGGTCTACTAGGTGAACAACTGTTTGTGATTGCCCAAAAACGCGCAATTTTGGTCTGGGAATAGAAAATGTGTGTGCGTGTGTATGGTTTTTGTGGCCCTCTGCTGCAATAATTTTGACAAATTATTTTTATTCTAGTAGAAAAGGAGGTTTGGGCGGAAATCGGTAGTTCTGCACATTCATATTTCAGTCGCATGCGATAGTACCAAATAAGAACGGAACTTAAAAACACTACAAGAAGCCCAAGCCAAATAAGCAGAAAATCATCCAAAATTTCGATAGGTTTCTGGTGATTAAATTTAAAAATATTGCTTGCAATTATGATGAGAGTCACATGTGAAGGGACACTCAATACCTCCCACTTACTCAGGAGAACATCGTGCAATCATGTAACTTTGATAATCAAGAGGAGCATAACAGAATATCCCCAAAGGTCCCCATGGCGATGCCTAAGCCCCGTTAAAGCTGTTTCATAGTTTTTTAACGGCCTTAGGTAGTTTCATAAAGTAAGTAGATGATTTAATGAGCTCCATGTTTTCAACGAAGATTCAATTACCTCAGTGAACACCTTTATTCCTTCTACTTAAGAATGCTCTGGAGATAAAAAGACTATAAACGGCAAAAGGAAAATCTTGTGGAATTAGTAATTTATATGACAGCAGAACCTTTTTAAAGGCCGAGCAGTGCTGATTCTACCAATTTTGGCTTAATGAGATCCAAACCAAGTCAGCATAAAGCACGATACATTCTGTACAAATCGAGGAGCAAAAATGGTTCCACTAAGGCAGGTTAATGCACTCAAAAGTAAAATGCAAATAATTTAAAAAGGAAAGTATAATGTGACACTTTGTTTGCATGCTTTAGTTCGTTTTGGCTTAAAATTTAAGACCTCGTCCCTGCACTTATAACGAATGGCCTAGCCTTTGATTTGTGCGCTAATCTCTTGCCCAGCCTATTCTTAAAAAGCATAGTTCCTAGCACACTTTTAGAGCTGCTTTCTCCTTGATAACGTAAAAAAGCCACATGAAAATCAAGAGAGTGTTAACCATAATCAACTGGTAAATTGTATCCTCTGATTGAAGGGAATAGTACATATGCTTTAGCTTGAATAACCTTTGGCGATCCCTAGCAAAATGATTGGACGTGACATAACTACTCAGCAAGGACAGCATTAATGACTGAATCGACACGATCCTCCACCGTAAATAGCTATAATTTGTTCTTCTTATAGCCGTCAACTTGATAGAAAATTGAGCATTCTTTCGGATTCCTTGATATCTGGGTAGAGTTCACCTAAGTACAGTTAGGAAGAGCTAAAGCACAAGAGTGACAAGGTGCTGCAGAGGAGAAGGGCCGCCTATGCAAAACTATCTTAAAATCAGCACCTCATCAATTGACTCCTATTATTTCGATGCTTTGATGACTAGCGACGGTCACACTTAACAGTCAGCACAGTCATCATTGCTTGGTACGTATTTCACACAGGTCATTCATTCAGCATCAGAAGACTGATTAAGGATAATTGGTGACGATTTAGTCATGCTTTCTCAGTTGAGAGCACAGCCGATTAGCGAAACGGTTGGCTCTAATAGTTAGTATTGTAGAGAAGATAGCATACAGGCGAGCAAAGCAAGACACTTACTAAAGTGCAAGGGAAGGATTGCACTCTAAATGAGAGAGATTTCCAACTCTTTTATTGTTAAGCTCTCGGCGTCGTTTTTGAGGGCATTTTAGGCACAACAGTTGCAGTTTAGCTACGAAGTATAATAAATAAGTAGATGATTTTGATGATGTATGTCGTGTCCGAGTGCCGTTTATTTTGACCTTTGGCCAAGCCATGGACCCCTAGAACACTTTCATGTAATTTTGTACCCACAGTTTTACTTTGAGGGTATAAAAATTATACCGAACACGTCATTTACTAGGTTTGGCATAGCACAAAAACTACAAAGCACAAAGAATTTGCAAAACACGTTGTTCCTTTTCAGTTCCTTTGTCCTGTGCACATCTTTGCAAGTCACGTCTTGATGAATTCGGTTTTCGACGAGAAGAATTTTGTTGACTATAAAAGGTGTCTGACATGAGACAAATTCCCATACAGATTTGCAAAATTGTACCTCTAATAAACGCCTTGAAGTAAAATTATTTGCTGAGAAACCATTCCTTTCCAAATGATGTTACTCAAGATAGTTTCATTGTACCTAAAATTTTAAACCAACACTCCAAGTCGCCCACAGAGTGCGTGCCTGAGCTACATCCACCAATGCGGGATTCCGAGGAAGAATTGCAGCTACCTTATAGTAGGGAAGGAAGTGTTTCGCTCCTTTGTATAACTGTGCCATCATGTAACTTCAGTGCGTAAAATCGGTACAACGAATAATCCGGACAATCTAACCTGTAGGGTTGGATCCTGTGCAAGACGTTAACCGTTGTGTTGTACGCTTAGTTACTCAGCAAATTGACAGATGATTTGAGTCGGCATTTTAAGTGATTAAATGCCTCAATGAAAGCAATATTCCCAATAATCGTCTCTCCAACGTGAAATTTGTGGCAAAAAATGAAGTCTTATAATTAATTAGGAAAGGTGATTTTGGTGGGATCGGGGAACAGTTGTTCAAGGTTGTTCCAGCACGCCACAAGGTCCTAGCATCTTGCATTTAAGATACAACGTCTATCATTAAAAGATAACAGTTATGAAAGGAAATAAGTTGCTTTATTTAGAGATCTGCCTTATAACTTTGGGTCCTGACTTGATCTGACAATTTCCCGTGCTAGAGCGATGATCTCTTGATTACTTTGAGTCAAGGCACTTTGTTGATTCGGTTTGGGTAAAGCCATCAGAAAAGGAACTCAAGGAAGCCTTCTAAGAGTCTAAGGCTAGCATACTGCTGTGTGACGATGATGCTCTCGAATTGTAGCCCTTTAAGCCAGATTTTCTACTCTCAACTGTTCACACCAAATTCGGTTCTCCAAAGGTTTTCCAGAGACAATAAGAAGTCCTCTGAGGAGGAAACGTAGAAAATTGAGGTTTGTTGCTTAAGTGATAAGTGGTTAAGTCAAACCTCCTATTCATTAGACTAAGTGACGGCAAAGAATATTAGAAGGTTGTACATAAACTTCCATCTGAGGGTAATGTGACTTTAATTTGCCGAGTCAAAGCCGCACTAATGGAATGTCTTCTAAGGGAGTCCCTATCAGTGTGTGCATAGAGAGGCAATATGAAAGTTGTGTTAAAATGCGTAATAAGTAATTTTCCCACCAAGACTGAATAATGCAGGTCGATCTCAGTATTATGGAGTTTCGTCTACCCAGATCACTCAGCAGTTCATTTGATTCCTAACCGGACAGCGACTGTGTTCTCCTATCAGTTCTTGGTCTTTCACCTTTGAACTCGAAAACCTACAAATAATTACAAAGGAAGTGATTATAAAACAAGAGACATTGGAAAGTCTACGCTCAACTAAACGGGATATGATGCTCCTAGTCCTGTCACTTAATCCTCGAATGCCTAGACCACCTCCGGGAGTGACATAAGAGACGCCCAGCATGATTTTTATTAATGCGTCAGGGGAATGAGAGAGTGTGAGGTTTATTAAGATTATAACTCCTACAATTCAAGGAATTTATAGCCCATTTGTCGTAATCTATAGATGCTACGAGATTTATTAGCTCTAAAGCTAAATGCAACTTCAATAACGCTGTGGAGATTAGAATGGCCACAGTAGATGTCCACATTCAATGATGATTTGGCACTGTGTTTAGCCAACAAAATAAGCTCATCAACTCCTTCGTAAAGGCCACGTCTTAGCATTTCAAAATGCCCATTAACTTAACCTTGCCTAGCTGTGGATTTTGATCATCATTCCGAAAGGGTAGGGACTCACCGTGATTGGCGCAAATAGAACACTCCGGTACCTCGTGTGGTAAACAAATTTTGGAGGCACTAAACCGTACTTTCCAAGATTGTGATGATATAAGTAGCAAATTCGCCTGACGAATGAATATGAAAACTTAATAAAGTTTTGACTTGCATTATTAGCTATAAGAATTATTTTTGCTGAAGGACAAACGATGTTACCTTGGGGAAGGAGAAGACTACATTTAACGCTTAACGTATAATTTTAAGCCAGAAAACTTTTAAATGACAAGGACTCTAAGTTACTCCGCGATATCACTGCAGTAATTTGCAGCCCATCTGTAAGTCCGTAATGCATTTTGTTTTGGTCTTATAAAACTTAGGGCTCCGCAAAAGACAAATATCCCGCTCTCCATTGCTGAAGACTAAGTCTCGAGGTGACAGAAGAAAGGCGCATGCGCGGATGAAAAACCTCCGCGACCCATTTAGAAACTACCAACGCAGTCTTATGTTCTGCGGGAATGCACTTAACGGTTAACCAGACAGTCGCCAAGGCTGTGATTCATCAAGAAAAGTTCTTTCCAATGCTTCTAATGCACCTGGGTAAGGATGTAATTGAAGTGTGCACGCGACACTTCCTCCACCTCTCCATCAGTTTGATTGAACTTAAGTAAATAGGTATGGCTACCCAGTCATGAAGTGAAAACAAAAGCGCACAAGGAGCAAATGCATTAGCTTAACTCTTCAAAAAAATATTTCAAAAGCAGCCCTTTTGGTCAGTATGCTTGATTACCATCCAATTTCTTAGCTTTGCTCCACAGTGTCCAAACGAGGCAAACATTCGAATATGGTAGATTTTCGGAGATAGAAAAGTAATGTGGAGTTTAAATATATGGGTGCAGTGAAATTGCAGATATTTCCTCACCGCATCAGCTATGTTGGGATTTTGAACTCTGAAGGTTTACTAAGGGAATTGTTAGAAACGCCGCTAAAGAGCTGCAAGGTATCAGGTGCCGCTTTGATGGTTTTCTTGGTTTTTTCCAGTTTTAGATGTCAGCGAAGCTTATGACTGTACACTCGCATCAAATGACTGACCTTTTGGCCATTAAGGTTGCCCTCTGTACACCTTAAGCGTATATTTTCCTGCTCCATGAATTTGTTGTCGCAGAGGAAAAGGCTTTGAGGCCCAGAGTAATAACTTTAGGGCTCAAATATAACTGAGTTGTTTTATACACAGCCGTCCTGCTTGTGGCTTAGACGCTATTCGAACCGCTCATGTATTCATATAAGTAGCGCCTTTCAGTAAAATTATGTCTATTACCATGAAATCTTCCACAATAAAAGTTCTTAGTATTTCATGTTTTAAATCACTGACTCTTTTCGTCAAGTGTCGTTAATTCAAAAATCCTCCTTACATGCTTCACCCTTACCAAAGTGTCATTCTATTTTGCTCATATTGAACTCCTCCTGACCCTCCTGTTTGCTTATCTTCGACTGCTTCAGCTGTTGAATATCGCACCAAAAACACGCCGAAAAGGAGACGTCTGAACCTGCATACTCATTAAGAAAGTTTTGGGGTGGAGGCGTTGATTGTCGGTACACAGCGAAAACGTGATGTAATTGGAATACAAGTTGAATGAGCTAGATCCGATTCTCATGGACAAATAAGTGCTTGTGGAAAGATATTTGGTTAGAAACACTACACGAATATAATGTTTCCTTTTATGCGAATTTTGGGAAAATATTGTAAAATCTCACATACCAGACGTTTACTATTTATTCATCGCATCAATTTTTAAATTACATTCCCTTTTTTGTTGATGTATGCTAAGGGCGTAGCACACATAACATATTACTGATGGTGAGATAAGTAGTGCATTCCACACTATAAAATGGCGGTTGCAAATGGCAAAATGGTTAGCATAGTACACAGCAAATGTGGGACAAAATAAAACGGCCGAAATATGCGCACAATATTTTCAAATTCATCGCATTTTTGCTGAAAAATACTTTAGTTTTTAGTAGAATGAATCTTTTAATTACCCGAGGCACTCCCTAATCTCCCTGATCTTCGACGACTATTTACAAATCTGCATAAACATTTTTTAAGTTGTATGTTGTTAATGAAAATCTATATCTTTTATAGGTGATCAAGCTAAAACTTTTACGGATGGCTTCCTTGTTGGCAAGCACGGGATCAACATAACCTTACTTTTAGTGGCTTATGCTAGTGTGCAAAATAAGACTTTCGATAAAATGGTAAAGGTATCCCCTCAAATCTCTAGGCTTTATGGTTCAAAGGGAATGCAGAGGCTGCCCCGATTCTGTGAGTTCGTCCCATAAATATTAATAAACTTGCTGTCAGCAATCTACCCCCTCAGGAACGCTGAGGAGGAGGGGACCCAATACCGCCATCAATGCTTACCGAATATCTTTTTTTGTAATAATCATCCTATGCTCTCGATGTTGACGGTCGTCAAAGTACACGCTTTAGCATCAGTAAACAATAAAAGACCTACCTTTTCCCCCACCTATTTCTTTAGTGGTGACTCATGTTGATAGATTTAGGTTGTATACCGCTGTGGTGTTGTGAATAGCAGATAGTACCTCGATAAACGACCTGATTATAACCCGTGCACAGCTATCTTACTACCACGTAAAGTGTTGGGCGATTTGAAATGCGACGTGAGACAAGGACACACTTCAATCTTCGCTTAGACATTAGGTGCTATCTTGTCGCAAATTTTTGGAATATTATTAATACCCGGGCAGGTGTAAACGTTAAG
Organism: Hydatigera taeniaeformis; assembly: GCA_900622495.1. Lineage (NCBI taxonomy): Eukaryota > Metazoa > Platyhelminthes > Cestoda > Cyclophyllidea > Taeniidae > Hydatigera > Hydatigera taeniaeformis. Next base: position 18,844 of record UYWX01000248.1, read on the forward strand.
TTGCACTACCTTGTATGCAACCCATTTTGCTGTCATAAACGTTTCAAAACATTACCAATTACTTAAAACATTGGAATCACCACGAACAAGGGAGCACAAGTTAGACACCTGTATAATCCGTCGCTCTTACTTAGCAGGCATTCTGCCCTTCTTCTTTTTTTCCGATTCAGCCTTTAGGATATGCTTTTGACAATCTAGTCCTTCTGGGCATCAAGCTGCACGTTCTGAACCAACGGTATGTCTTTCCTTATCTTCATTGAAGTTGTAGAGGCCCTGGACAGGTACCAGCTTAAAGGCAAAAGTCTGAATTCAATTATTAAGAGGACAGCCTTTCGAGGAATTCTAACAGAAGGTCAGAAGCGGCACATTTTTTGGCGTCAATGTTAGCTCTGTGTCATTAACTGGTGCAATTAACTAACAACACAGAGGAATTGAAATCCGTAAACCTTTAAGGATTCAATGAGAACCGCTTCCGTTGCAGTCAATATCCTCTTAATTCTACTCAAATTCGACCACCCCAGTGTCAAAAAATCATTACAAGACTAACTGCATTGTGAGAATGTAAATGGCAATGCTCCAAAGAAGTGACGAGCCATGCACTGTTTCATTATCCAACTCTTACATTCGGCTACGCAGGTGCCAAACCGTTTGCTCATATACTTACACCGGGTAGCATTGCCATTAGACTGTGCCGACAACCTTCCAGCTCTCCACATCAAAACTGCCCATTTCGTGTCAGTTAATCACCTTCCTGCAATCCCAGAGAAGGTTTCGTATGATGCATAAGCGTAGAGTAATGCGATTTTTACTGATCTTGCTAATTCATGAGCTTTTTTAAGTGTTGCCACCACGTGTTGAGGCGGCTAACATCAATTGAAAGTAATCAATGCAAAAGGCAAATCACAAATCAAAAGAAGCTGTAAGCCGATCAATTTGGCTTGTGGCTTCACGAAACATCACATTTTAGAAGTGTGGTTAACTTGACACACAATCATTGGAGTTAAAATAATGCCCACCTGCATGTAGTTGCCGAATGGAATGCTCTTGTAGATTGAAAATGCCTTTTAAACAATCTTCCGTGTCAATCATTTTTACTAATATCTTGGTGAACATCTGAATAGTAAAATGCTCCAAAGTTGGGCGCATATTGTGTGATGTGATGTCATGCGAGTTCTTTCAGGATTAATTGGGGCCTATGATGACAGTTTACGCGCAGATTCCTTTTTTACGCATCTCAATTTAACACCATTGGGTTTTGGGGAGAAAGTACTTAAGACCGGAAGGCTTATGCATAGCCTGGTTCTATATGTTAAGAATGTTAGATTTATTTTTCCTGCAGAATGACGGATGTTAATGGAAATCCTTCCTTTTGTGTTGAAATGTCTAAACAGGTCTGTCAGTTTTGCACTGTACAAGATTTTGAGTGCGTCTTCTGAGACTCTCCCTTTCGATGTTGGCATTTTATCGGAACCCATGGTCTCTCATGGTGCAAGCCAACTACCGCAAATATCTTCTACCTTCGACTTTGTTCGAGTGTGCATAATCCTTCTTCTTTAATGTTCACGTGCAGACGGAAAGCATGGAACAAATTCACTACTGAGCTGGCATGAGAGTAATTAGTATGTGCCTCCCAAAGATGTTATTTATCACTCATCTCGGGGCCTACCTTGGTTCTTTTTTAGTTTCTTGACCCTTTACTTGTCATTGCATTTTTTTTTATTTGTACCGTAAAAGAAGCCTTGGAATCACTTTTGCTTTGTAGCCCTAGCTTCCACGCACCCAACTCCCCTAAAAATTCACGCAAAGGCATCGGCTGAAAGCTATTATGGTACCGCAATCAGTCCAACTAAACTTACATAGCACAAAGCCTCAAATTAATTCATCCACATTTAAGCTAGTTTTAGGTTTAAGTGGTGATCGTTTCAGGATAATAAATATGGGCATGGAAACGACCTCACGCTTTTTACGACCCCTTACAACCCAAAAGAAGCTATTCAACAAGCACATGATTCTTTTATCAGTAAAATAAGTACCGCGTCTGATAATGCTTCAGGATAATCACAGTGGATGGTGGACCATGAACAAAGTAAATACATTTTATTTGACTGTCTATTCCACGGGCGCTAGAAGGTTAATAATCGGTGAATGCATCTGACAGAGCTTGTCTTTAAAAGTAGATTATTTCGCATTAATTTCGACAACCAGGAAATGAACTTCCTGATTCCCTTCCGTGAGCAGCACAGCTGAAAAAGAGAAGACAGGGTACATTACTCACCAAAGGGGACGAAAACTCGGCTTAGTGAGTAATTGACCATTCTTTTCCTCCGAACCTTGGAAAAACAATCAAAGTTACATTGGTGACCTACAAATTTTGCGACTGTTTTCTCGTGGAGAAAACGTTTCATCAGTTCTTCGCCTTAAGGAGCCGGAAAATTAAAACTATCGTGTTAAGCGAAATTAATGTTGAAAAGGATACCCTCATTACGAGGGTATGTATTTTGGCAAAAAGAGCACAATGAAAGGAATGCGATAAATTGCCTTAATGGTATGTACCTAACTTCTTTGTTTATGTGAGTCTCTTTACCTATAAAGTCACTCAACCACGTGAAATTATTCACCTAGAATAAAATGCCTCCAAAACCAAAGGGGAAAAGACCTTATTGCTCAGATTACTATCGTGAGACGTTTTACTGGCTTACGATTAATAATGCCATGAAACTTCACTTAACTGTCAAAACCGGAACCACATATGACTCATCCAGTGAGGGTGGAAGGGTAAGGGGAGTTTTCTAAATTTTGTTGATATTTTGGGTCAAATTCAGCATTTTGCGTCGTTTTGAGGCGGTTAAAGAAAAGCATGGACCGGTAGGCTGCTTTTTACGACCTTAGTTTGTCTCTAGGCTTCTAATTTTTTGGTCCTGGTGGCTCATGTGTGCGTGCGGCGGAGTGTTATCTCGAAATTTTATGGTTCGCTGTTTACCCCACCCCCCCCCTTCTGCTCCATCTACCCACCTACCATAATCAGCCGCTTCATCATCGCCATTACGACTTGGAAATCGGTGGAACGATAAGATCTACCTCAGGACCAGGGTATATTAACCGTTTTTAGATCCAATAATCTAGTTTAAATCAAAGCGGTAAACTTTAAAAGATTTACTTCAAAAGCGTTAACACCACTCCATGTTATAGGGTAAGCAAGGCTATTTGGCGTAGTTATAAAGCGGAAAACTTTATTTTAAGAAGCCAAAATAAAGCAACGCCTTTTTATCTTTACAAATGCAAAAAATCCGAAGCAGACATCTCCTTAACTTAAAAAATTCTGATCAGCTTAATATCTGCATGTCACGACCAGCCTATCGTCACTATTGCCTACTGCCTTGACCACCAGTGCCTGAATTCGGCCATGGAATGTGGATATGCGAGACTTGCAAAGTTGTACCATCGATGGGTCCCTTCATGAGAGCGTCCAGACTACGTTAAAGTTGGTGATTGCAAGTGAACTATTATTTTTAACCTAAATCATTTGCCAACCACAGTAAGGGAAGGATGTCATGTCTTGACAGTTTAATACTGCTAAAATAAATCAAGCAGAGTAAAGAGGTTGACCACCAGATTTCACATCGCTTTCCTCAACAAGTTAATAAAGCCATTTTTTTGCGCCATGAACTCCTTGCACACCTCAATCTAACGCACTTATACGAGTTCCAGAAAACAGTGATCTTCGTAACCGGATAAGGTAGAATTAAGTGCAGAGGAAGAAA